>JANHAO010003378.1:0-26212 GCA_026873985.1 Saraca asoca
TCAAATTCCAAATGTTGGAGGCAAATTCAAAAGCAATGGAGGGAAAGTTCAAATTCAAACCAATTGCGGCAATTTTAAATTTTTTGTTTGTTTTTTTTTTTGTTTTTTTTTTTTGTTTGGGGGGGGGGGTGGGGGGGTGTTTGGGGGGGGGGGGGGGGGTGGCTGTTTAATGATTAATATAGTGTGTGATTATTCAACAAAAGTTTGCAGTTCTTTCTTGATGCTTGTCATTGTTTGCTTGTAAATTTCTTTTGTTTAATATGTGATTTGGATGTATGTAGAGTTAGTGTGTATGGTTTTATACATGGAAAGGTTTTGATATATTTTTAATGGTATCTATGTATGATATCCTGCCCATTTGTTTTGTTATGCTTTCAATTGAAATTTGCAAAATTGTTTTGAATTACTAATATGTGGAATTTATTTATTTGGAATCTATGAATCGTCTTAGGGGTAATTGCAAGTTCTTTGCCCGTGGATCATGCTACAAAGGTGAGCAATGTGAATATACTCATGCAAGAAAGGACGGTCCAGTTGATGTAAGCTGATTCTACTTGATTTCCTTCCATGTGCACTTGCCAATATTAATTATTTTATTGTTTTATCACCCTTTTTTTTTTTTTTTTTCAGCAACAGATTTGTTCATTCTATCAGAAAGGAAACTGTGCATATGGTAGTAGATGCAAATATAAGCATCAAGCACAATGGTCAGCTGCATCTTCAGAAAATAGACAAAAATCTCTGGCCTCAGTCTCTGTTGTTACTCATACCACCAAAGGTTCGTCAAGTTGGGCTCCGAAGGCTCCGAAATTACTTTCCTTGGACAAACATGCAAGGAGTCTAGATTATTCTTCTGGGAATGGTGATGTTGGTGAATCTAGCACTGCTACACCATCTAAGTGTTTATTCTGTACATTTCCTGCTGCCAACTGCCCTTTAGAAGAAAAATGTACTCGTATTCATGGAGACCAGTGTATGTACTGTAAAAAGTACTGCTTGCATCCTACTGAACAGAAGGAAAGGGAGAATCATTTGAACAACTGTGAGAAAAAGGAGAAATACCTTCAGGCATTAAAAGACAGTCAAGAAATAGAATGCAATGTCTGCCTAGAGCGTGTTCTCTCAAAGCCTATACCAGCTGAACGTAAGTTTGGGCTGCTTCCAGAATGTGATCATGCTTTCTGTTTATCCTGTATCAGGAATTGGCGAAATAGTACCCCAACCACTGAAGTGAATGTCACTAACACAGTGAGGGCTTGCCCAGTGTGTCGCAAGCTGTCATATTTTGTCATTCCAAGTGCTATTTGGTTTTCTACAAAGGAAGAAAAACAGGAAATTTTCGACAATTACAAGGCCAAGTGCAAGTAATTTCTTGTCTACTGTCTTGGCTTGCTTCCCCTTGCACTTGAATGTTTACTTAGTGACTGTTAACTGTGCTCTATGTTTAATTGATGAAGGTGTATAGGTGGTGATCCTGATTGCTTGGGAAAAAATAATTTTCCTCCTTCTCTCTCTTTATATCACTCACTCCCACACACACACACTCTTTCTTAGCATTTATGCTGAGTTCAAGTAAACTATGGGACTGCGGATAATTAAGGATTTAGATGTGCCTATCATGCTCATCTAAACTCTGACCCAAGAGCTTGAATGTTCTGAATTTGTTTATTTTTTTTCTCTGTTTTCAGGTTGATTGATTGCAAGCATTTTGACTCTGGAAATAAGAACTGCCCATTTGGGACTCGTTGTTTCTACAAGGTCCTGCAGTTACCATCTCTTTCATTTTCTTGTTTTCTTTATCTTTTGCTTGCCTGGGTATGATTATGGTGGTACATGAATTGACAAACATTGTGATTGGCAAGATATATTGAACTAGCAAGTGTGTGTTGGGTCTCTTTCCCGTCCACTGTTTTTTGTTGTAAGACCATCGTTTATGGTTTGCTGATGTTGTCTGTATACTCTGAAAATATTTATTAACTCTCAATACACACACATACATGCACACATATATTATCTAGACAAAAAACCATCTTCATTTTATCTATCTCATTTATTATCCTTTTCATGTTGCCATTTAGTATCAGCAAATGCTTCACTTCAATCTACAGATCAAATGCTTCTTTTTGTTTGAAATCAAGATTAGCTCTTTTGTCATTGTTTTAGTGGATACCTTACAATTTTGATATGTTAATTGATGAAACAAAAGTGACCAAATATAAATAAATAGCTGAAGTGTTGGTGGCAGTATAGAAGTAACTATAAATTCTAACAGACTCTGCAAGTGCACTATATTTCCAAATGAAGGAAAATGGTTATATTCATTTGCTTGATCAGGAGTATTTCCTCAGGCTTCTTTATTTATTTGCAGCATACTGTGAAGCCTGGCTCGTACACATGGCTACATGGCAGACCACCTCCAGTCTCTCACAGAGTAAATAATAATAGGAATAGGAATAGGAATGTGAACGACATGCTGCATATGCTTCGTGAATTTGATTTAGAAAGTGGAGAATTTTATTCCATCATGCGCGAAACTGAGTGTTTTGAAGATATGGATCCATTTGAGATGATGTCTTTATCAGACATGCTAGCAAGCTCTGGTTCAGGGGCCTTTTTCAATCCTGGAGATTCAGATGATGAAGAGATGGACTTTTTTCAAATGGCTGCTTTATCTGAGGCACTGAATTGTGGTTATGATAATTTTTGTGCTACAGGATTGGACTCTGATGATCGCAGTCCCATGGATGAAACCTTTTGGTCAATGATGATGCAATCTAATATGGATGAAGATGAATGGAGTGATGAAGAGGACTACTAGTTTTACCCTGTTAATAAAATGCCTGTCTTTGCCAAGATTTGGAGCTGTTCCTTGTGACACTATGGTACATGCTTTTCATTTTGCAAAATATTGTAGGTAACTGAAAGTACGTTTCTGTTTTATAAACTGGCGAGGCATTGTCTATCATTTTGGTATTAGGGTTCGTTGGCAGCATTTGTATATTTACTGGTGTCATGCAATTTTATTTTTTGGCATCTTGGTGTATACTTGCCTGGATTATAGTGCAGGTTGAATTTTGGCTGTACAATATTGCAGGTTCTTTCATCCTTCCCTCTCCGAAGTGATGGCCAACGTCAACTATTTTTATTATGTTTAGCTGAAAGAGTGATGATATCCTCACTTATTGCAACTCTCTCTCCCTGCTATTACTGTGTAGGATTTACACTCGTGATAAGTGAAAGAAAGTAAACGAGTTGTATTGAGAGTAATTATTATTATACTTGAAATCTGGAAAACTATAGTTCTGAAACTATTACATGCATCACCGTCTAAATGATATGATCAATTATCTGTTCAAAAGAAGCTGGAGCATGATAGCCTATGATGGCCTTTTCAGCTTAGAAGAAAAGTATTGCTCCCACTTCACCCTTTGAGCTCTAAAGAGAGGATTAGAAACATATTACTTCTGACTCTGAGGGAGAAATCCATTGCAGCAGCTTTGTTGATATATAATTATCTTGAATATATCAATTATTTCTTTATTTAAGAAACGTTTTCACACTTCTCCACCCACCTCATCTGTTTTTGCATTTTGAAGTCTTACAATCAATTGCTTTTTCAGTTTTTGTATATTTATTCCCACAAAAATTGATTTTGTTTAGTTAATAAACGTGTTGGATATAATCACTTTTGATTTTATTAAGTGTGTAGTAAGTGGCTCTATATATATATATATATATATATATATCACTTCCTATTTTATTGCTAAAGAAATTGATTTGCTTACGACACATACCTATTATGTGTTCCTGCCCTCTAATAAACAGATGGACTTCTGTGGCTGTTCGGAGTCAATGGCCAACGTATCAACAGTCAATGCAGACCATTCATTATTTCATTGGTCTATTCTTTTGGACAGAAATGATATAAACGTGTTTTTATGGACATAGCATGAAACAAAAAGTGTCGGAAGAAATCAAAATTTGAATTCCCTATCTCTTCAATTTTCAAAAATTTTATTTTCATTTTCCTATACCTACACTTTCTCACAATTAGGTGAGGTCTAGTAACTGCTCATAAAAAATTTTTTTGGATGAGAGTGATATAAGGAAGAACTAAAAATTATTCTTATATTAAATTCAATAAAAAAACGAAATCAGAGAAAAAGTATTAGAGGAATTGAATACAATTTATTAAAAAAATTTATATTTTATAAAAAAAAAATTATTTTGAGGGAGGTATATATGAATTTTTTTAAGAAAATGAAAACATATAATTGTTTTTTACAATTTTTTAAACTTTAGAATATCTAAAATCATCATAAATTATAAAGGGACCTCTAAAAATATTTTATATATTATTTTCTTTTTCCAAATTCACATCTCAATCTTGATGTCCACCGAAAAGATGGAAGGATTCATGTTCCAAAATTTGATAGTAGCCACAAAATTTGAAGGAGTTGGGATGTGAGGTAACGACATCACATGCTTTTGAAACAGATGTCTGCACACATAAAGCTGATAACTTAGGATGCCGATGCATGTGATGTGCCCTTTCTGTTGTTTCTAGGACAGCTTTAGGGACTCTTCCCTCACTTTCCTCTCTAAAGCAGATCCGATTTGAATCATTTCACCCAAAGCCATGCTCTAACGGTAAGAACGGCGTTGAGTCATTCCCACACAAAAAGTTGCTCCTAAATTTAAGACCTCTCTGCTACTCAAAATTGGAACAATATTGATTTTTATAAGGCTTATAGTTAGCTTTTTGTATGTATATATATCATCTAATTGTAGATTGTCTTTGGAGTTTATATAATTATTTTTTCTGGTAATAAAAATAATTAAATCAGTACTTACAAAAAAAATTTATAAAAAATATCAAATGTCACTTGGTTTAAAAAATTTCCATGAATTTATACCTTATATATTATAATTATACATTTATTAGCCTCATGTTGTAGTTGTTCCTACAAGTAGGAGTAAAAATGAGACATGATTCAATTTTGACTCAAATTGTTTATTTAATCATTTACTTTATCAACCATTTAAAGATAGAATTATTGACTAAGTTAAAAAAAATTTTAATTGTTATTTGAAATAAAAAAAATTCATATAAGTTAGACTTAAATCACTAAACTGTCATATTTAAACATGCATGACTTTTGAGGTGTAATTAGTTAGTCTATCATATCAATATTTTTTTTAAAGGCAATGCTTCGGTGTAGGTATTTGAAGATTTTGTTTATTTTGATGAAATTGTAATATAAGTTATTAAAGTTATACTTTTTATATAAAATTCTATAATTTTTTTATAAAAAATTATAAGTGTGTATAAATTTTATATATAATAATTACACAAAAAGTTGTAATTATAACAAAATTTAAAGTTGTAAAAAAATTATTTAAATTTTTAACATATTTATATAAAAATTATGAAAAAATAAACATTTTACAAAAATTATAAAGTATATATATATTATTACGTAAATCAAATAGGTAGTCGGCCAATCAGCATTTAGCAATGATTGAGGCCCTTAATTCTCGCTCCAATCATGTTACTCAATGATTAACCTGGAAATTTCCACTATTCTAAAACAAAAAAATATCTAAACGTTAGGTACAAGTTGACATATGATCCTTGCTTTTCTTCTAATTTTATATTATTTGGTTATTCTTCTAAAAAAAAATGTATGAATCACTCTCGACGCCGAAATTGAGAGCCTATATTTATATTTATATTTATTTAAAACCATGGAAGTTAGCTACATAGACCAAATGTCATTTTTTAATATACGAAATCAAAAGTTGTTTTTTTTTTTAACTTTGATGTAAAAACGATAAATGTGGATATAAAGTTAAATTATTCTAAAGAAATATTTTTAAATTAAAAAAAATCCGAATACATGAGGTAGTTGGCTGGTATTTAGGGAGAGTTATCATGCTTTGAAAATTTCTCTGCAAGACGCCTGTTGTTGGGGTTCGGGTATACTAATTAATACTATGACTAACAGGACAAAATCTTGTTAACTTATGAGAATTATTTATGTTAAATTTTCACCATACGCAAAATTAATTAATCAAAAGTTACAAAAAAATGATTGAGAATGTACTATAATTTGTTGGTTAAATTATTTTATTATTCTCTATAATTTTATTTATTTTCTAATTAAATGCTTATAATTTAAAATAATTTTTATATTTATCTTTCATTTCTATTTGACTAATTTTTGTTATTTCCTTATTAAATTTTTATCATTTATGAAATGAGAGACTAATGATCTATTATTTTTCTTTAAAAATGAATTAATTTCATAAAATGTCTTAATTGTTTATAAATTTTTATTATTTAAGTACAAATAAAAATTATACAAAAATTTAATAAAAATTGTTACATTATGTTAAAAAAAGTATTATTTATATATGATAATTGTTAACAAAATCTAATAAAAAAATTATAAGGAATATTCAACTAAAAATAAAAAATAAATATAATATTTAATTTTAAATTTTAAATTATAAAAATTAATTAAAAATTAAATAAAATTATAAGAAGTATCAGAATAACTTGTTAGTTTGTGGTATCCTTTAACTTTGCTTTACCCATTAAAAGTTAACCCGTTTTCCATAATTTATTTATTTATTTATTTTTTGACATAGACTTGTCTCCGTTGCCGCTGCATCTTCCTGGCTCCAACGGATTACCAACATACATGATCATGAGAGTCGCAGAAGAAAAATTTCAGTATTATTTACTTATTTTGATAGATGAACATACAAGGTAAATATCTCACCAAAAATGGTTTTTTTTTTTTTTTAAATTGCATGCAACAAAATATATATTAATTGCATTTTTTTACATTAATTACAAAATCAAAAGCTTTAAACACACTTCTCAAATCAAACCTCTCATAATTGAATCAAGCCTCAAGCCATACCCTAATTGCACTCTCAATCAAAGCTTACAGCATCACAATTGAGTCTTGGCCATACATCAACCAATTAAATTTTACAAAAAATCGATAATAGTTAACAGTTCTCTATTTTCATGCTTTATTTTTTATTTTTCTTTTCATATATACTTTTAAAAAACTTAACTTTTACTGTAAATCGACGGAATGTGATATGAAGTACAATTGGATGTGAAAGTATGATATTTCTTTGTACAATTGAATGTGGCGTGGGTTAAGAATTTGTTTATAGTGATTAAATGACAGGGATCATGGATTCTTTTATGCAGAAA
Organism: Saraca asoca; assembly: GCA_026873985.1. NCBI lineage: Eukaryota > Viridiplantae > Streptophyta > Magnoliopsida > Fabales > Fabaceae > Saraca > Saraca asoca. The sequence goes on from JANHAO010003378.1 coordinate 7,238, forward strand.
AAAAAAAGACAATAAAAAATTATTTAAAACAATAAAAAGATATTCCTTGTTCAAAAAATGAAAAAAGAAATAATCACAAAGCGAAAAAAAATTATATAAGAATTTAATATATTACATGCACAAAGTCCAAATAAAAACGGTGACAAAGAGAGAATCCCTCTTATTTCATCCTATCACCTACAATAAATAGTGACAATATGTAATAAATATAAAAATATGATATATCTCCCTCTCAAGTATACATCAACGCCATAATCAATACACTCCGATCAATATATATAGATATAAAACGAATCAATGTGTATAAATATCTGCAGAACCAGCATCAGAAGGAATGAAACAAGAGATCGATCTACTGCTTCAAGATAGCAAGCATTGACATGATCACGGAGGCGCCGATCAAAGCCACGGAGGCGGAAACAGATCCGGCAGCTCCGGCGTCAGGGGACGGTGCAGGTGAAGATGCCAGAGACTGAGCGGAGGCGACGGCAGAGAGGAGAGCTACGACGAAGACGATGGCGAAGGCCTTGAATGAGCTGACTGGTGCCATTGCGAAGTGATGTAGAGAGAGAGAGAGAGAGGATGAGAGAACTTAGAGAAAATTCGAGAAGCTAAGGAAAAACCTCTGAAATTGTATTGAAGCTTTGAGATCTGAGCGGTGAGAAGTGAAGAGAATGGTAATGGCGGAGGGTATTTATAGCGAGATTTAGGGATGGAGAAGGCGGGTGGGGCCCAGGGAAGCGTAGACAGCTGGCAGAAACAGAAGGAAAAGAGTTGGAAATTTTGAAACTGTTGGCAAAGTTCATTGGACTGGGTCGGTGATGCGTGCTGAGCGCGTACTTTGTCGTCGAACGTTAACAAACAACCGTTTCGGCTTGCCTGGTCTACTTAGCGTCCAAGGTTTTCATTTTTTAAGAAAAATAAAAAAGGGTAATTTTGGGGTTTTAACATTTTTTTTTTGCCAACTAAGACGTCTTAACGTTGAAGGCAAAGCACTTGGAGGCTGGTGGTTGTTACAAATCTGGGGCATTCCAGAGGTTCTGTTCTTGTCAACCAAGTGGCCGTAATGCTGGATGCTTTTCTAAGTTTACAACCAATTGTTTATTGGTTTAATTAGAGAGTTTATGTTTGGGTGTGTATTAAATTTTTTTTTGTATTTATACGCATTTTTTAATCTTTTAAGAAAAAATTTCATATTTTTTATGATTTTTATTTAAAATTATAATTTTATATAATAATAAGAAAAAATTTTAAGAGTTTTTTAATACAAATTTTTTATAGAGTTATAACTTTTTATTTATTTTTTACACATAAAATTTATAATTTTTGTGAAAAATTATATATAAAATTATAATTTTTATATTAAATCTTTGCAAAACTTTTAAAATTTATGACTTATGTATGATAGTATTTCTCTTAATTAAAATTAAAAAAAATCTATGCAAACACATTGGAGTGAGTTATCTAAGTCTTACACGGATGAAACATATATCATTTTTATAGTGTCATGATTATGTACATATTGTAATTTTGTTTATATAGTATTGCTCAATATTAATCTAAAATTTTGAATTCCACTTTTTCAGTAAGATCCTACATAATATTTTAACCTATTTTGAAATAATGATATTTTCTGATTTTATGTTCACAAGTTTATATTCATTCTAATAAATTATGAATATTAATAATCATTTATTTTCAAATTTATATGTGGAGTGAGAAAATTATATTCATATTTAATTTTTGATGGGTCATATCATGAGTCTATTAGATACTACTTTGATTAACCCGTTTTTAATAAAAAAATATGAAATCTTCTTCTAAGTGGTTTCTTTAAATCGTTATTATTGACCAAATCAGTACACGCATTTATTCTCCTTTTCAATAAGGGTAACTTTGATGTAGGGCAAGCTTTTCTTAGATGCCAAATTTCCATATTAGTTGGTCCATACATCAATCTTTTTATTCTCAAAGGTCCCAAGGCAATGGATTATAAGCAACGCAAGCCATACAAAAGTTAGGCGGTCACTATTCACAATACAACTTTTAGACATTGAGTGTTTTGCGTGTATCCCTGGGTACTATTTATTACTCTCTTTCAAACTTTTTTTTTCCTTTTCTAAATTTGAATTTAAGATATTATATGTATATTAATATTAATTGACTTGTGATTCTTTTCATAAAAAAAATTAAGTATTTTAATAAAATTAATATAAATTTGAAAAATCAGTATATTTTTAAAACTCTTTATTTTGACAGAAAAATAAAAATAATTTTATATATTTTTATTTATAATTATAAATAATTAAGATAATAGAAAATATTCTATTGATAGAAAATAACATCAACTATTTTAAAAAAGAAATTATTTTCTTTCACCATTATAACATCATATATTATTTTATTATTGATAAAATATATAAATGACATAAAAATTATTTATTTATATATAAACAAATAATTTTTTTTATAAATAATATAATATTTCTGATCAAGGATCATCAAGCTGAAGGTCCATAAAGCCAAAATCCTTCAAAATGGATCATAAATTTATATTAACTAGATTTGATAATCATTAATTATTTTTGCCATTTTGACTATCAATTAAACAAATTGAACAGCAACCCAATAACATTTCTAATTTGTTATCCAGTTCAACGTTTAAAAATTTTGATATGAGATTTGAAAGATAAACGGGTGTAGTCTCCCATTAGATAATTAGAATGTGAAAATTCAATAGTTGGCGATTGAGTACTCCTTGGAATTAAGGGATGTGAAAAGCATTCTACAAAGAGGAGGTCAAGCAACAACATGATCGGCCGTGTGGACTCTAACACAGGGATTGAATCTTCCAATTTTGTAATGTACCGTGGGGATATGATTTTTTGGTTTGACGAAATAAATCACATTCATACAAATATTTCTCACTATATACAATGGATGCAAGAAATGGTTGAAAGGGTAGTACGATCATTCTTGAAATGGACAGTTGTTGAGAGTTTCTTTGGATAATAGTCACATTTCTAAGAAATTTCAGCAAGTGGCATTGCATCTAGAATCCTTACTTTGTTTTATAAAAGAAAGTTATCTGCCAATTTTTATAATTGTCAATGTATTAAAAATTGAAAAGATTAATTCTCACTTCACATGTGGACTCGTGGTGGGTAGATCATGTTGTGATCATTTATGACAGTTATAACACTATAGAAGATAAAAATCAAATCGAATAAATTTAACTTATTATTAATATACAATGTTTTATATTATCATTTATTTATATGTTATCACGTGATTAAAATAATTTAATATGCATGAAAAAAAAATACGAGAAATAATTTTTAGTATAATGATATGATCATAAAAATAATTAACTAAAACCTAGAAAAAGAAAAGAGAGAAGTATAAGGTTCAATTTGAGCACAATCAAGAGCTCAAATAAAGGATTTCATTGTGGTAAGCATGGAAGTTTCGTCAAACTCAAGTTTAAAGCTAGCAGAGTCACAATTGTGGTGTTTGTTTATCATAAAACAAGGTGTAATATCCAAATTTTGGAGGATTGTTTCTTATTTACGAGTATACATTGTAAAACATATCTAGTATCTGGTTGGTTGCTATTGTTGAGCAAAATCCAGATGTTGACAACAACCAACCTCCTCCAAATTTTCAGCAACAACCAGAACATTGACATGGTCTGAATATCTAGCTCCGAATATCCAGCTTAATGCAACGGCAATTTGACAGGAATAATCGTTATATTTCATCTATAAAAGGATCCCTGAGCTTAGTTTCAAGTATACAAAAACTTTTTGCTATACCATCATAAGTGTGAAATGAGAGCTTAGAAGTTTCCTTTTACTGCATTTTTTGGAGTTTTTCAAATCAATTTCCTTACAGCAAAATAGAGAACGTATCGCAATGGCTGAAGGTTGGTATTAGTGTTTGTTTATTTCATTTTGTTATTAACATGTTTATTCATGTATGCAAAAATTGTTAGCATTTGTATTAGAGCCCATGATATTCTGATCATTTTGGCTTTGGAATTGTCAAAGAAGGAGCTTTGGATCATGAGATATGGCCAGGTCAAGCTTTCGGGTCTGAAAATCAGGTCAATCTAGCTGGAGGTTGAAAATGAATTAAATGACAAGTTGTTTTGGCATGGGTGAAAATGACATGTCATTTTGATAGAGCGTCGTCTGCGTTTTGGAGCCACGAGAGAAAACGATAAGTCGTTTCAATATTGCTTAATGAAACACACCGTTTCATTAATCCGTGTCAGGCTCGTTGTTTTTGGACCCTTTTTTTGACATTCTGGGCTTCCGTTTTTGTCAGATTTGGACTTTTATTTAAACTTTTTTTGTAGCTTATTTTGTTTTTTATACTTGTATTTTGGGCCACATTTTTTTTTCTGAGCCTTCTCTCATGTATTTTTCTGAAGCATTAAACACAAAAAAAAAAAAAGGAGGGTAGAGAATGAGAGGAAATTCAATGGGCCTATTTAGGCCTCTTGCTGTGTTGGTTTGTTTTCTTTTTGTGGGCTTGTTTTGAAAATAAACTAATTAAGAAAATAATTTTGGGAATTTAAAAAAAATCAGGCTCTTTGAACAAAACTTTTTAGTAAATAAGCCCAATTTCAAAAATAATTTTTATGGACTTTTGAATTCCCTTATGAAAAATTGTGATGCCATAAAAATTTTTAAACTTTTTAAATAATGGCACATTTTGATTTAAATAAGAGAATTTTTTTATTAGTCACATTTTGTTTTGGTGATTATAAATTAAATTCTCATATTGACTTGTTAGCATATGCAAGTGTTTAAATGTCATGTAATTCATATAATTATAGAGTAATTAAAGCTTAGCCATAACATCTTTAATTATTCTATAATTATATATTAAGTATTATAATCATACAAAGGAAAATGACATTAAATTGTAAATAATCATTATAATATAATTAATATTATCCCATAGGAATACTGTTATATTATAAGTGATTAATTAGGATGAGATAGTGAAATTTTCTTTTTCTTAAATTACTTACAAGATTAAGAAAAAGACTATAATTTTCTAGTCTTATCATTAATAGCATATGAACCTAATTAAATGAAACTTAGTCCACAAGCAATTTTATTTGCTACTAGGCTCATGTTTAACTTATATCTTTACATTAGCAAAAATGTTATATAAAATTTTAATTATCTCAATACTAATACAACTATGCAAATTTTGTGCAGTTATTCAATCGTTAAATATATGCAACTTCTAGGTTCCGGAACTTAATAGAGATAATTATAAACTTCGGAAGGAGAAACTATTTCTTCAATTAGGGTGGATGGATGTAAACTATGCGATTAGAAAAGATGAACTACCTATGCCCATGGATATTAGCACAGTATAAGAAAAAAGTCTTTATGAATGTTGGGAGCGATCCAATCGTCTCAGTATGATGTATATTAAATAAAAAATCTCTACTAGTATACGTGGATCAATAGGGGAGTATAGAAATGTCCGAGACTTGCTAAGAGCCATTGATGAATAATTTAAAACCTCCGATAAGGCCTTAGCGAGCACCTTGATGACTAAATTATCTTCCATGAAATTCACTGGCGTAAGGGGTGTGCGAGAGCACATCATACAGATGAGGGATATTACAACTCAACTGAAGACACTTGAGGTTGAGATGTCAGAGTCCTTCCTTGTGCACTATATTTTGAACTCTCTACCGCCTCAATATGAACCTTTTAAGATCACTTACAACACATAGAAGGAGAAATGGTCAATAAATGAATTACTAACTATGTGTGTTCAAGATGAGGGTAGATTGATAGCCAAAATGGGAGAGAATGCACATATGGCAACACAAGGCAAGGGCAACAAACAAGCCAAGTCAAAAAGGAAGGGTAAGGCTCCCATTCAAGTAGGAATAAAGAAGGAGTCCAAGTATTTCTTTTGCAAGAAGAAGGGACACAACAAGAAGGAGTGCAGCAAATTCAAGACCTAGCTTGAGAAAAAAGGTAACTCAATATCTCTTACTTTACTTTTTTTACTATGAATCTAATATGGTAGATGCTTATAGTAACATATGGCGGATTGACTTTGGATCAATAATCCATAATTCTAATACCTTGCAGGGTTTTCTAAAGTAAAGGAAGTCAATGGTCAGTGAACAATACGTCTATTCAGGATAGACCTGCTCATAGACTAAATAGGCCAACCTTGGGACAAAGCCCACGGGATATAATGGACTTTAAGTCTAAGTCCAAATCTAAGCCCAATATTTTTAAGCCTATTTACAAATTAGGGCCTAGGCCTATAACTATAGGCAAAATGCAAATTTAAGCTCATGGGCCTAATAATATGGACCCCTTATTCATTAAAAATAATATAAAAGAAAATGATAAATTAGTTGAGTACAAAATATAATTAGGTCTGTAAAGTAGTAAAATAATATTTTTTATATTTTATTTTAATTAAATAAAAATAAAAATTTTGTTTTAATTATTGTAGACAACAACATTTATTTTAAATTCTACTTTCATTTTTTGATACACTTAATAAGAGTTAATATTAATAGAGTAACTAAAATATATATAAAGAAATATAAGTTTTGTTATTTTTATAAATTTCCTAATAACTTCTCATTGATATAATATAATTAACTAACAATTTCATATTCTTCATATAATAATTTATAAATATTATACAATTAACTAATAATATCAATGTATAACACATAATTATATAATGGTAGGAATTGAAAAAGTTTTAGATTGAAAAGGAAAATAAATAATAAATAGAAAATTATAATATTATTTTCAAGAATATTTTGAATCACTAAATATTCTTAAATATAAAATATGATATTTTTGTCACCAATCTAACTATTAACAAAGATATGAATCAAAGCATTCAAAAGGATGACAATAGATCTCATAAGGAAAAATGATTCTTCCTACGACGATCAGGGTTTGTTATTTTATTGCAGAATATTTGATTTAATTATAACTATTTTACTTTTTTTTATTGCTTTCTTGATTTTACGTATAAGTTAATAGATTTATATCTGGTCTGATTTTTTTTTTTGAATTAATTTCTAACTTCAAAATTTTCTTTGGGAAAGGAAGTTGTAACTTATTGCTTCTCTTCACATTAAAATTCTAGTCCACTATTAATTGAAAAAAGTGACACCAAATAAGCTATTAGTATCAATAACTTATATTTAAAACTATAATATATACTTGCGATATAGGAAATTACGTGCATAATGAGTATATTTTTGTAAAGGTATTATATATTAAATTTTAAATCAAGAGAAATTTCTTACTAAAAAAATAGAGATATATTGCTACAAACAAGTGTTTTCTTTTAGAAATAAAATAAAATATTTACTTTATTCTCTTTTATTGACTAATGCATAGTATGCATGAGTAAATGAAAGAATTGAAAAATTAAAAATTGTGACATTTATCTTTTTACTAAAAATGAAAAGCTTGTGACTATATAGTTAATTTCACTAAATAATATTATTTTCTATAAGAATATTTATCTTATAATATAATTTATTACATACTATGTTCTTTTTTTAAAAAAAAAAATACTTGCATACACAATGTATTACAATAATTATTAAAATAATATTTGAAATATTAAATTAATTAATTTTGAATTGTTAACTAAAAGTTTTTAGAAATTTTTTATAATATAATTAGGAATTGGATTTAAGCTTAGCCCAAATTAAGCTTGGGCTTAGCTCATGATGTACAAAAGTCCGACCCATTTAATGGATTTAAGTCCATAACCCAATATAATGAATTGGGCCAAAGGCTTATTGAGTATAGCCTAATAAGCCTATAGGCCTTCAAGCCCATGAACACCTCTAATTTAGGAAACAAGATGAGCTCACTAGTAAAAGCTATTGGAACATGCAAATTAGTTCTAGATACTAGCTTTGTATTGATTTTGGATAGAACTTTTTATGTGCCAAGTTTTCTAGAAACTTAATTTCAATTTCCAAACTTGTACCATTGGGATATTCATTTCAATTTATGAATAATATGATGAAACTATTTTATAAATTTGATCTCATTGGAAATGATACAATCTATGATAACCTCATCCGAATTTAATTACAAGACAGTATACCTTATGATTCAATGCATGTTTCCAGTAGCATAGGTATTAAGAGAAGTATTATAGATAAAAACTTTTCTATATTGTGGCACTGTAGGCTTGATCATATCTCACTTGAGAGGGTAAAAAAGTTAGTGAATGATGGAGTACTAAACGCTCTTAATTTCACTGACTTTGACACTTGTATAGACTGCATTATGGAAAAGCAAACTAACAAGACTAAGAAAGGTACCGAGAGGAGTAGTACCCTGTTAGAAATCATATATATGGATATTTGTAGTCCAGATATAGATTCTGGTAGTCAAAAATATTTCATTACCTTTATTGATGATTATTCACATTGCATGTATCTCTATTTACTTAGCCATAAGAATAAGGCACTAGATGCCTTTAAGGTGTTTAAGGTAGAAGTAGAGAAATAATGTGGAAAACAAATTAAGATAGTGAGATCAGATAGGGATGGTGAATATTATGATAGATACACCGAAAATGGACAGGCACTAGGTCCATTTGCTAAGTTTCTTCAAGAACATGAGATTATTGCCCAATACACCATGCCTAGATCTCCAAACCAGAATGGTGTAGCTGAAAGAAGAAATCGAACGTTGTTAGACATGGTGAGGAGCATGCTTAGTAGCTCAAGGCGTCCTAAGTCCTTGTGGATTGAAGCCCTTAAGACAGCAGTGTATATTCTTAACCGAGTTCCAACCAAGGCTATCGAGAAGACACCATTTGAGTTATTTAAGGGTTAGAAATCGAGTTTAAGACATATGTGCATTTAGGGATGCCCATCTGAGGTAAGGTTCTACAATCCACAAGAGAAGAAGCTAGACCCAAGGACCATTAGTGGCTACTTTATTGGGTATGTTGAAAGGTCTAAAGGGTATAGGTTTTATTGTTCATCTCATAACACTAGGATTGTGGAGTCAAGAAATGCAAAGTTTCTTAAGAATGACTTGATTAGTAGGAGCGATCAAACCCAGAACTTAAATTCTGAGAATGATCATATGAATACCCAACATCCTACATCAAGTGATAGATTGGTTATAATCCATTCCCCTCAAGCACAAATGGGTATTGGAGAACCAATCCTTGGGGATCCACAAATTGCTAACCAAGACCAAGTTGATTTGGTTGTTGAATAGCTTCCAGAAACTGTTGAGCAACTAGTTGAAGAACATACTCCCCAAGAGAATGTTGAGTTAACATTAAGGAGGTCAACTAGGATAAGGAGGTCAGCAATCCCTAGTGATTATGTAGTGTACCTACAAGAATCTGACTATAATATAGAAGTTGAAAATGATCCTGAGACGTTTTCATAAGCCATCAGTTGTAGAGAATCTAAATTGTGACTCAATGCTATGAAGGAAGGGATGGATTCCATGGTGTCTAATAGAGTTTGGGATCTCGTTGAGTTGCCTAGTGGTTCTAGGGCCATTGGATGTAAATGGGTCTATAAGACGAAAAGGGACTCATTAGGCAACATTAAGAGATATAAGGCAAGACTCGTGACTAAGGGATTTACTCAATAGGAAGGAATTAATTACATGGATACCTTCTCCTGTATCTAAGAAAGATTCCCTCTATGTTGTAATGGAATTGGTTGCATATTTTGACTTGGAACTATATCAGATGGATGTGAAAATGACGTTCCTCAATGGAAACATAGAGAAGGAGGTACATATGAAACAACTTGAAGAATTCTCCTCTAGTGTTGGTGAACACTTGGTCTGCAAGCTTACGAAATCCATATACGGATTGAAACAATCCTCCCACCAATAGTATCTCAAGTTTCATGAAGTCATCTCCTCATTTGGTTTCGTGGAAAGCATCATGGATCAATGTATATACCAGAAGGTTAGTGGGAGTAAGATCCATTTCCTTGTGCTATATGTGGATGATATATTATTTGCAACCAATGATATTGGGTTGCTATATAAGGTAAAATAGTTTCTTTCTAAGAATTTCGATATAAAGGATATGGGTGAGGTATCTTATGTCATTAGCATTAAGATCCACAGGGACAGAACTCAATATGTTTTGGGTTTATCACAAGAGGCCTACATCAATAAAGTCTTATAATGATTTCGGATGAAAGACTGTTCACCGAGTGTAGCACCTATTGTGAAGGGTGATAGGTTTAATTTGAACCAATGCCTGAAGAACGACCTTGAAAGGGAACAAATTCGTAACATTCCATATGCTTTTGTTGTTGGAAGCCTTATGTATGCTTAGGTTTTCACAAGACCTGATATTGCTTTTGCAGTTGGAATGTTAGGCAGATTTCAAAGCAATTCAGGTATGGATCATTGGAGAGTTACAAAGAAAGTGATGAGGTACCTTAAGGGTACCAAAGATTATATGCTAATGTATAAACGAATTGAGAACCTTGAGGTAGTTAGCTACTCAGTTTCACATTTTGCTGGTTGTGTTGATTCACGGAAATCAACATCAAGTTACATTTTTATGTTTGCTAGCAGAGCTGTATCCTAGAAGAGCACAAAGCAGACTTTGACTGCTACTTCTACCATAGAGGCCGAGTTTGTATCTTGTTTTGAAGCAACATCGCATGGTGTATGTCTGAAGGGCTTTATTTTTAGGCTTAGAATTGTGGATTCTATCTCTAGGCCATTGAGGATGTATTGTGACAACTCAGCTGCTATTTTTCTCGCTAAGAATAATAAAAGTGAAAGTCGAAGCAAACACATCGACATTAAGTACTTAGCCATTCAGGAACGTGTCAAGAAAAATAAAGTTTCCATTGAATACATTAGCATTGAGTTGATGATTGCTAATCCCTTAACGAAAGCTATGCCACCTACGGTGTTTAAGGATCATGTAGCAAAAATGGGGCTTGGACCCATATTGAGTGTTTGATATAGCCCTTGTTTGATTTAGGCTATTTTCTCATTTGGTGTACATATTCATACTTAGAGAAATCAACATTAAGAGGATCCAGAATAAGCATAAGGCTTATTCATTAAGTTATGGGAAACAAGTGCATCGTAATACATAAAAGGTAATACTCGCATACAGAGGACCTATCGCTATGATTCATGCATTTAATTTTCTTGGATATTATTCAGATAAAGTGGGAGAATGTAAGACATATCCAGTATTTGGTTAGTTGCTATTGTTGAACAAAATCCGGACGTTGGCAACAACCAACCTCCTCCAAATTTTCAGCAACAACTAAAATGTTGGCATGATCTGAATATCCAGCTTAATGTATCGACAATTTAATGGGAATGACCGTTGCATTTCATCTATAAAAGGATCTCTGCACTTAGTTTCAAGTATACAAAAACATTTTGCTACACCATCATCAATGTAAAACGAGAGCTTAGAAGTTTTCTTTTACTATATTTTTTGGAGTTTTTCAATTCAGTTTCCTTGCAGCAAAACAGAGAACATACCGCAATGATTGAAGGTGAGTATGAGGTGGGTATGAGTGTTTGTTTGTCTCATTTTGTTATTAACATGTTTATTCATGTTTACAGAAATTGTTAGCATACATAGGCTGCTAAGGTCTCTTTGCGACAAAAGTGAGGTGGAGATGGTGGCCTGCATTCATTTATTACATATGTCGCGTAGCTCTTTGGCTGCATTGCTTCTACTTACTTATTGAACACACCGCCACCGCTGATTTTGGCCTTGCCTATGCGGTGTGGTTCCGACTATTTCTGTGGTTAGCATCTGGCCAAGATAGAGACTTGTACCGAAACCTGAGAAAGTGACGTAATTTTCCTAATGCTATGAGCCGGCCGAGTCACAAGTCCCATCTCTGCGGATCGATTCGTGCGAATTCAAGCTAAGCAAATTACGATTATGAAATTTGCCAATTGTTAAAATTGCAGTTCGAATCTTACGATGTATGTTTCATGCCAAACATCAATTTTTTATATAAAAAAATTATTATACATCACTTTTCTATTAGTGTAAAATTATGGTTAATTTTTTTTTAAATTTAGTGGAAGAATTATATTTATTTATAATTTTTCAAAATAAAAAGTGATGTATATATAGTAACCTATTTATATATAAAAAAAAGAAAACTTTTTACTAAAGCGTTTAATTGAAGAATTTTAAAGATCAATAATGAAATATAAAAAATATTTCTCTTATTGAATATTTGATTTATACGTATTTAACTTTAATAAATTCTTTTCATTTATTATCCTTCTCATAAGATTTTATATTATGTGATCCATTAGAAACAAAAAGAATACTCATTTCTTTTTTCCTTCTCTCATTTCATGAAATTCCTACCACTTTAACCTAATACTAATTATTATCGTTGATCATTGTATATCATCATTTTTTATTGTTTATCATTGTCCACTATTATTATCACAATTTATCACTATCCTTCGTTGTTGACCACCATTCATAACTACCTATAATCATTAATCACCGTCCCACCACCATATTTCATTGTTGATCACCCCAGCGGTGGATCCATGAATTTTGTCAACCAAGTGTCAAAAGACAAAATTTTGTTACAAGCATATTGATAAAGTTAAAATTAGCTTTTTAAAAAAATATAATTTTTTAATAATTTTGGTGTAAGATATTGTATAAAATATTGACACCTTTTAATTATATAATAATTTTGGTTCTAACACATTGTATTTTTATTTTTATTTCTCTTCATGAATTTTTTTTACAACATGAACACATAATTTTTTTATTATGATTAAATTTATAAATATATTTTTAAAATTTTAGGATGACCACAATTTATAATAATAATATATATAGCTTTAAGGATGCAGGGCCACCCCTAATCCCCTTGGACTTCGTCACTAGATCATAGTCTATCATTATCTGTTGTTGACTGCGATGCATCGATACTTCATATAGCAGTCGTGTTCACGTGTCGAAAACGTTTCCAACACTGACACTTCTCGTCACTGACACAAAATGTGTCGGGGCCATATCCGTAATTTCAAAAAGTTCAGACACCCGTTCTCTATTTTGATACACGTGTCAAGCTCGATTTTCAACTTATTATTTGTTATGCCCTGTTATTTAATATTATGAATACTTATTTTCATATGAAAAAAATAATAATTACAATATATATTTACAAATAAGTACAATATTATTTAATATTTACAAAAATATCCTTATATTTTTATTATTTATGCGTATCCCCCACGTGTGGGTGTCCTATATTTTTTAAAAATACAGTATCCTCGTGTCCGTGTCCGCGTTTCACCTTGTCTGCGTGTCGATATCCGTACAACATAGGTTGTTGATTATCATCTATTATCACTTATTGTTTTTGGCTACCGCTTACCACCATTTATTGTCATTGACCAATGTACATAACTACCTATCACTGTTAATTATCGCCTATCATTATCTATCATCATTAATTACCATCCACTATCTATCATTATTGATTACCATTTATCGTCAGTAACTATTGTCTAATAAAATAATAAGAAAGAAAATCATAAACAGTATGATTCAATTCACTAACTGAATCAAATAAATTAAAAAGTAATAGTTATCGTTTCCCTTATTTCTCATTCTTCCTTATTTGATTCTATTTCTCTTTCATTTCCACATGTTGAATTAAACGATTCTTAAATTTATTTTAAAACAATTTTCAAGGTAAAATGATAGCCTTACATTTAAAGCATTTTAAGTCACATATTTATATGAATTTTCATCGTTAAAAAACCTTCAAAATGTTGTAATAATCAAAAAATTAATTTAGATAACTCAAAACATTTAAAGGCATACCAAAATCTGCATATTCCATTTATCATAGGATGTATACCATATCCATAATCCATAAATTGTGTATAGATTTGTTTACATGTGGGAGTCAGGCAAGAAAATGCACACTCAATCTTTAAGGTTTATATAAAAAAAGTTAAATTAAACATTTAATCCGTTTTATTTATCTTAATCTATAATTATTTTCTTATATTTGTGTTGTTAATTTTCCCATAAAATTAGACATATTTTTACTTCTTCGTCTGATAAAAATACTATTCTAGTTAAATGTGCTATCTTCCTATTAATCAAAGATGCAACGTTTTCTTTTTTTCTTAAATTTTCTCTTATAAAAGAAACTTACACCTTAATATGAAAAAATTACAAAAATAAAATTTCTTCATATAACTTATAATCTCATGCTTAAAAATCTCTTCAAATAAGTATCAGAAGCAAGAGCATTTATTTTCTTATCAACATATTTAGTAATGCAGTAATATTTGATATATTATTTTTAGGACTTTTTCTCTTTCATTATTAAGAATTGAATATAAGATATTATATATGTATTAAATAATTTATTATTTTATTTAAAAAAAACCTTTTATTTTCTCACATAGAAAATGCTTCAATAACGTGATACATTATGGTTGTCATCATCACAAATCACAATGATCTGTAATAGCTGGCCTAAGCAGACGCCTTTTAAATACAGATAATCAGGCTATATTAAAAAAAGAAAAGCTTTGATACATTCGGTAAAACCAAGAATGTCAAGCACAATATTTTAAAATTCGGAACCAACATCAAATTAAAAAAATTTATTGGATCTCAATATATTAATTAAACTAATAATTAAATAGGATGATGCTATAATTAAGAAATTAAAAATATTAAATTGAATTATATAAAAAATAATTATCATATAATATAACTTAAAAATTTAAGTCAATAATATATAACAATTCACAAATATAATAAACAAAAATTATTATAAATTCTATAAGAAATTAATAATTAATAAAATATTAAAATTAAAGGTCATTTATTTAATATCTGTTATATATGGAAATTGGTTCGGTCCGAGGAAGTTCACGAGAAGTTCGAAACCAACGAAGGAGACCAGCTCAAAGCACGTCCAGAATCGTTCAGCCATCAGGTCGCATGGTGTGCAACCTCATCAGATCAAGTCCGCACAAGAAGAAGCGAGCTCGACCTCCCTATTCTCAGGGTCGGGCAAGCGACCTGGTTAACCAAGCGTAACCTGCGACCCCAAGGCTCACCAACAAAAGACTAAGTCATGTCCAGTTCTAACGGTCAAATGGGACCTGCCTGCATAAGACGGCCTGCAGGAGTCGAAAGTAGAGATTTAGTCTGCATATTCTATCGCATACATTAAATGCTGATGTAATAAATTTGCTGCATATGTAATTATCATTGTAACCTCCTTTACTCTATAAATATGAGGAATGAGCCCATTTGTAAAAAATGACTGAGATTCATACCGAAACTCTGTGAAAACAAAGATCAACCATTGTAGAAATATTATATCAATAACACGCTACTGTGGACGTAGGTTCTAGTGATATCTGGATTTGGCCGAACCACTTTAAACCTTGTGCCTCCTTCTCTGCTCTTCCCTTCTTCTTCTTTGATTGTTTTCTTTTTTTGCTATATCTGAACTGGTTATAAGCCAGAGATCCTAAAGAATCCCCTCATTGGCCAGAATTTGGATCATTACCAAAATTTGATGTTAACATTTTGGTGCCGTCTGTGGGGATCTCGCCTATTCTGGTTCATTTCCTGTTGTAATGGCCAAAGGAAGAGCCACTAGAGCCTCAAGCGCACGACGCCATACTTCGAATGGTCATGTATCGACAACAGACTCGTCAACTGCTCTTGTCATCAGAGTAGCCACTGATGTCCATCTAACTAGTTCGGTACAACTGGTTCTCGCTGCTAATGGCGTCGATGGACCACAAACTTGGCTCCAGCGTCAGGAGAAATTTGAGCACATGATGGGAGAACTGACTAAAGCAGTCAAGTTGTTAGCGCAGAGCGTGCAGAGACAAGCTGAAACTTCAACGTCTGTGAATGCTCTCCAGCAACAGCAAACCCGACATCCGAGTGATCCCAATTAAAGCAATATTCAAGCTCATTGCTCATAAGAGCAAACCCCGGGTTGTGACCCCCGAGACAATGGAGACCAGAGTGCCCAACAATCACCTAGCTAGCACTCTGGGGGTATGAGACCCATTAGTTGGAGAATTATTTCAGAAGATGGCTCAATTGGAGGAGCACCTCCGAACTTTGAGTGATCAAGCTCGCTATGAGGAATGGTCACCCTTCTTCGAGGAGATCGAAGCTCGACTCTCCTTCTTAAACTTAGGGTCTTTGTGATCCCATTGTATAATAGGGATTCTGATCCATATGATCACCTGGACGCGTTCAACATTTAGATGGACTTGCAAACAACTGACTCCTCAGTCAAGTGTCAGGTGTTTCCAGCCATATTGGGAGGTGTGCCTCGAGCTTGGTTTAGAAGCCTCCCAACTCGCTCAATTGGTAGTTAGGAAGACTGTCAATAAAAGTTCATCAGTCAATATTGAGTGCTGAAGAGACAACTGGTGCCCTTTACCACCTCACTATGGTTTTCCAGTGCAAACATGAGTCACTTAAGGACTACATTGCTAAATTCAGACTCGAAGCCAATTTAGTGAAGAATCCATATGAAGAAACCATGTTGGCCACCATCTCTGTGGGACTTCGTAAAGATGGAAAACTATACAAAAGCCTATATAAGTCCCCGGTCAAGGACCTCAATGAGTTTTATGAGCGGGCTACCAAGCAGATCAAGTGGGAAGAGACTTTTGGCTAGGAAAGGTCTAATAAGAAAGATGAAAAAGCCTGCTCCTCTTGCGGTAAGAGTGATGTGGACCAAGGTGACCACTCCGCCAAGCAGACGACTAAGAAGTCCAAAAGGTCCAAGGATGAATGACCTCAGCACTCAGACTATTATGAACAATATAGTATCCTATCAAATTCCTAGGATAGAATCTTTGTGACAGAAAAGGACAGGGAAGATTTTAAGGTGCCCCTGCCCTTCAGAATCCCTTACAGACGGAGAAATCCATAAGAGTTTTGGGCCTATCATAATGAGGCTGGTCACGGCACAACAAATTGTCAGGCCCTCAGGGAGGCAATTGAGGACTTGATTAGAAAGGGGCGTCTAAGAGAGTATGTGATACAACCCTCAAGGCAGCTACCCAGCCTTCTTAGTTCAATACCAACCAAGAGCCAGGGGGCTCGATTCGAGTTGTGTTTTGATGTTGTATTTCAAATTTTGGGGTGAATGTAATTGTCATTTCCTCAATTTTGCTGAAAGTTATTTGCCGATTGATTTAATGTCATTCACTTTGCCCTATTTGCTTCTGAGTGCTAGCAACATCCGCAGCTCGCATGCAGTCAACATATCGTAAATCTTATCAAAGACTTCATACTTCATGGCAACTGTGATCCTTGATCTAGTTAAGGTCCCCCGAAGCTCATTCCGGAGAAGAATTGACGAGCACTTAACCAGTTGAGCTATGGGCTCACTGAGGCTTGGAGACACTCAAAATAAACTCACTTAATCAGTTGAGTTGCAGGCTCACGGAGGCATAGAGACACTCAAAATAAACTCACTTAATAGTTGAGTTGCAGGTTCACTGAGGCATGGATAACCAGTGTAGCTATGGGCTCGCTAAGGCATGGAGACGCTCAAAACAAACTCACTTAACCAGCGTAGCTACGGGCTCATTGAGGAGTGAAGACGCTCAAAACAAACTCACTTAACCAGCGTAGCTGTGAGCTCACTGAGGCGTGGAGACACTCAAAATAAACTCACTTAACCAGTTGATTTGCAAGCTCGTTGAGGCATGGAGACGCTCAAAATAAACTCACTTAACTAATTGAGCTGTGGGCTCGCTGAGGATGGAGACACTCAAAACAAACTCATTTATGCCAGTGCAGCTGCGTGCTCATTGAGGTGTGGAGGCACTCTCAAACGCTTAACACTAACTTGACTCTGTGATCGCTGAAGCGTAAAGAATTGACGAATTAATTATTCGCCCAAGGCAACAGAATTGTTGAATCTCGTAGCTTCCATGCGAACCCAATCATCTTGCAGCTTTTGTGCGAATGTGTTTTATGATTTATTTGGCCACTAGATCGGCCTGAGCGTGAGATCACTCACTCGTTAATTTCGCAGCTCTCATGTGAACTTATTTTATTATTTAATGATTTTCTCCTTAATGTGTTTATTCATTTGGCCACAGGATCGGCCCAAGCACAATGACGCTCTAGTTCGTAACTCATACTGTCTTCTGACTACGCACAGGTTGCATAAATGGTTCAAACCGAAGTATTTACAGAAGAAAACAAAACAAACAGAAATTATAGAAAAGAAATTTTATTCACTGAAAGACCTTAATGAGGCAGATCTACATCGAAAAGCTCTATATACAGACTAGGCAAAATACAAAAGGAAAAACCTATGACTAAGAAGAAGGATTAGCCACGAAGGGCCGCACCTCAGCTTATTAGGGACCGCATGTCATAACTTTCTTCTTCCAACGCACAATCAGCGGCAGCGCTGCATCCCTTTGACTTTGACCACCTGCTCCTCCTGAAGGAAGTTAATCAGGAAGCCCCGGGAGCTTGGCCGGCCGAATGGATGCCTCACGGTGGAGCCAAGAGGACACAGTCTGCAATTTATATGAGATCCTTTCATGTTACCGAGGAAGATAAATCCTCCAAGTCATCTATGTAGCAGACCATATATGTCTCTGAGGAAGGCCGGAATGTCGAAAATGGTGGAGGTTCATCGAAGAACTTCATAGTTTGTTCAAGTGCAGAATCAAAAGGGATTATCTTTCTCTTATATAGAACCGGGACCATCTCTACCGAAAGATCTGGAACCATTCCCTTAACCGTCACCATTTATGACCTAGAAAAGAGCTAAGGCCCCGTTTGGTTGGCCATTTTACCATCTAGGAAAGGGAATCAAGTATCCCATTCCATTACCTAGTGTTTGGTTCATACTCCCTTAATTCCATTCCCTTACTTTTCCTTAAC
>JANHAO010003379.1:0-26294 GCA_026873985.1 Saraca asoca
AATCTGTCTGATCAATTCAATCAATGGATCAAGGTACGCTTCCGTTTAATTTATTTCTCATAGATTCAATGTGAGTATTGTGAATTTGTTTTAGGATTTGATTAAGATGTGATATTCTCTTTGTGCATATTACATTTATGAGTAAATCAAATCCAACATTTATACCTTTAGTTACTGAAGACCTGAAAATATTTGACACTTTCTTCCTCTTTATATCTATATTTTATGATTCACAAGGAATAGTTTATGTTATATAATTGCATGTAAACTTCTCCAATTAAAAATAATGACAGAGCCAAAAGGATGAAAGGCCAATCATCCCATGCGAATCGGGAAAAGAACAGATATCAAGGCAATTGAGGCAAGAGTTTGACTAGCAGTATTTAAGGTTATCCTTATACGTTACCAGTTTCATTCTTATTTTACAATTGGAACCCTTTCTTCGTTAAGAATGTTAAGAAAGGAATGCCGTAAAGCTTGTTTAGTTCATTGTGTACCTTTCTCAACAGTGAAGGTCATTTTCTGTATCTCATATTCCATATCCTAGTATGGCCATGTATTTCCATAGCTTAGTAAATCAACATAAATAGTTTCTCAGTTTTCTTTACACACTGGCATTCCAGCAATATACCAAGCAATGCAGATATTACTGAATCAAACCAAACAAGTAGAACTACCTTCATAATAAAACCAACTCACAGAAATCATTTTAAAAAGAAGAGACCAGTTAGTCTCATTTTGTGATTTTTTTTCCCCGAATTAAACAGACCTCAGGGCTCGAGATGCAAATAGTAGGATCGGAAATCACTGATATCATGGGCGGACCCAACATGGGCCCAGTAGGGCCTCAAGCCCCCACTCAAATTTTTTACAAAAAAATATTATAATATTAAAAAAAAAAATTTGATAGAAGGACTAAATTGAAAATTTGACAGAAACTAAATTGAAAAAAGTCTTTAAAAATGGATCTTAGTGAAAAAACTTAAAAATTTAAAACTAAATTATAAATTTTCTTATTTTGGATCCGGATCAGCCCCCACTGACCTAGATTTCTGCGTCCGCCCCTGACTGATATGGTATCAACAGAATAATAAGAGGGGATGCTAAGGAACTACCTAATAATGAAATCAGCACAATATACATTGCTATCATCGTGATGCAGAATGGAAAATTGAATCACAAATTAACAAGGCATCTGAGTAGGCCCATGAAAATTTTATACATCATCCTACTGATACTTTAGAATAGACATTGTACAGTAAAATATTGCCAAAGCCAATATCACTCTTCACGAGGTGCTACCCCCTGTTGATTTCTTTTCCACTGCAGTAGAAGCTTCTTCCTTAAAAACCTGTTTTTCGTTCATCAGTGGTTGACTGGTACTAGATTCCTGTATATGTTAATCAAAACCAGGAAAATAGATTAGCACCAAACAAGAACTAACCAAATTATTGGTACACTATACAAATCCGTAAAAGCATACCATGGCGTTAGATTTTAAAGGTATACCATCATTAAGAGGCAACCTAGATGGGCCATCGGGCCTGTGGAAGAGCAAGTGCGCTATGGACCGATCAATGGGATTTGTATCAGTTTCCATATCCATGAACCCGGTGCACCTGGATAGAGCAACGTGCTACGATGAAACAATAATAATCAACTGACACTAAACAAGCTAATCACAGAAACTTATCATCTCACGATAGAATATCGGTTAGTTTGAAATGCCTTCTGGTAAGAAACTTTGACATAGGAAACATTAAAATACATAGATAAAAGCCTATAAAAAAAGTATTTCTATTTTCTTCTCTCTTAAACCGTGCAGTTACCTGCTTGTATCCTGTGCCATCATTGCCTTGCATGCTTCAGGATCATCTCCAATGCCACCATTAGTGTTTGTATGATTATGTCTTTGTTCCGCACTCTTAGCCAAGCGGTATAGACTATCCCTTATGCAAAGTTTGGTTTTAATATCCAACTGCACTCAAGGAAGTTCATTGCATACAACAAAATTTATTATTATGGTCACCAAAAAAATTTACTATTATTATTACTTTTAATAAAAGAACAACAAAATAAAATATAATCATCAAAGTAACAGAGTTTGAGCAATGAGTCTTATCTATGCAACAAACCTTTTTTTTATTGAAATCTATGCAACAGACTTGTTAGCATCACAGCATGACATATTCTATTTTCTGTATTAATAAAATATTCACAGTTAAATAAGAAAGCATTTTTAAGTTCAAAATCTCTACTCAGACAATGTAATCTGCAGCATACCCACTTAGAATAAGCCATCTAATACATAACATATTTCAGTACTCACAATTGCAAAGCATATTCAGAAGCAGATTTGTAAATATTCAGTTAGGAAATATGTAGACCAGTAATCCAGAGATGTGGTATAATTAGTGCCCACATTAAGTATTCTAGCATGATCTAGTGCATGTCCTGTTTCCTAAGGCAAAATTGGTCTTCTAAGGCTTCTATTAACAGCTGATGCCATGAAGAGACGAGCCTCATGTGGCCTCAAAAACATTAGTTGCTGTAACACTGCTTCTGAGGAAAACGGATTATATGTGCAACACTGCTAATACGTTTGCTCTCCTTGGTATGTTCAACTCTACTTTATAGTCCAAAGGAAACATTACCAACAAAGAAACCACAGGGTAAAAATTGGAACATCTTGAAAGATCTCAATACCTGATCCATGACATGTTGTAGCTGGCGAAAGCTAGTTGCTTCATGCGAGATCTCATCCAATGCAGAACTCATGGATGAGCTTTCCTGCACATTTGATGAGTCTAGATCTTGGGAAAATCCCACGCTAACTCCTACAACTTCGCTATGACCTTCATTCTCATTTTCAAACTGATGCGCTTGCCGCTGAGCTGAACCTGGAAAATGGAATAGCATTGGATTTGTCTTACTTTCATTTTTCAAACTTCTACTTGACGGTTGCACATTATGGTGATGATATAACCTCTCTCTCTTTTCATTTCTTTCCAACGCAACAGCCTCAGAACTTTCTATATTTGATGCATAAGATGATTCTTTAAGAGGAGATGGGTGGCCATCAATTTCAGATCTGGATCCAGATAAAGTTGGAAGGAAGGAACTATGATTTGGAGCCTGACTACAGTCACCATGCATTAGGGGAATATGTGGCTGTACACAACCTAAAGAATCAGAATCCATGCTTGCTTTATGTTTCTGGATGCTAGCATGAGAGGTAATCCCACTGGAAGACACTCCATATGGTTGAATTACATTTCCATATTGCTTTAAAGGAGCGCAGGGATGAGCAGAATCACCATTTTCGGGATAGTCATTTTTTCTTTTTCCTTCTGATTGTCTTGGCAGCTTCCTCTGCATCCGTTATACAAAGAGACTGTTAATGATATACAAATGAGAAGAAAACTTATATATCAGTACAAAAGTTTATTCAAACTAATTTATGATTATTAGAAAATATGTATCTTTATTGTAAAGCCTGATGAATGTAACATATTAAACACACAACACAAACATGGTTTTAGATATTACAGAAAAGTGAAATCCAGTTCTCCTTCAACACTTCAAAATGAAAAAGATAAAAAAAAAAAAAAAAAGATCACAGAACTTCAAATAAACAAGAACCATTGCATGACCACCCTTATTACGTACTCGTGTAACTATAATTATAATCATGAGATGAAATTTATACTTCATAAACTGTTCATCACATTATCTTATAACACACTAGGAACACTAATTAATCTGGATTTCCAATGTCTTCAAATTAAATTTTGGGACTAAATATTGTTATTTCATAATTCATATATAATTCTATGTAAAGAAAATATCAATAAAAAGATCCAATGAATAGTATTCTAACATGACGTACTCATAGTAACTATTGAGACATCAAACAATATCAGCTTTTGCCCCTTCATAACATACTCATATTATCAGACATTATCAGACATCACTCGAAGTGTAGCATAATTCAAACTTATTTTCATATGCATATTGTGGGACCTATATGAGTCTGTGTATGTGTTGTAAAAATGACTACCCAGTTCTTTAAGTTCCATAATTTAAAATCCAGGAATTCAGAGTACTATTTCTAAAATTAAAAAAAAAAAAAAAAGGGAAGAATTGAAAGCCAGTACCAACCTTTTCTTTGGACATCAAATCATCTGTCTTACCAGATTTTATGTCTGATTCACCAAATACTGATACTGGACCTGTGACTGCACCATTACCAACATCAATTTGAGACCTCAATTTTTTACAAACAGGAGATCTTTTCTCGTTGGAATCATCAGTTGGTGGAT
Source organism: Saraca asoca (assembly GCA_026873985.1). NCBI lineage: Eukaryota > Viridiplantae > Streptophyta > Magnoliopsida > Fabales > Fabaceae > Saraca > Saraca asoca. The sequence goes on from JANHAO010003379.1 coordinate 4,323, forward strand.
CTTCTATATGTGCCTTGAACTCTATATTATAATCTGATATTTTCAATGGACTCACTTCTGCACATGGAAACTTGAAGTCAGACTGCAAGGCATCATCAGATCCTTCAGTCGCATGTGAAGATGAGAGCCAGCCAAACTCCTCTTCATTATTGAGACTGTCCATTCCAAAAGTTGAATCACAACTTCTGCAATTTTGAGGTGATATCAGATAAGTTGGTTAGCATTTTAGACAAAAAGAAAGGTTAGAAAATTTCTGTCTAATAGGAAATTTTCCAACTACCTAAACATCCTGTCGACATCTTCAAAGTTTCCTATATCCAACCACCCATCATTATCAAGAAAACTGAGTTCATTGTCTGTTTGGGATAAGTGGTTGATAGGATATTGACAATGCTTGTCGCCAAAGATAGTATCATCCGCATGGAGGTCACTGCCACTGGAATCTACATTGCTGTTCTTGAAGCAATGATCATCTGATGTTATTTTTTTTTCTTCTTTGCATGAGTCACTATCACATGAAGAAAGTACACCTTGAGGTGTGAGAGACCATGAACCTTTTTCCAGCATTGTCTGTTTCTTCTTCAGAGTTGATAAGAAAAATTCCTCTTTTCCCTGATTACCATAGCTATATGACTCTTGACGTGGTTTCTTACAGCTATCACCCTGTATTAAAATCCAATCCTTCTGCCAATCACCAGAACGGGGCACTATATGATCATCACTTCCACCAAATTCATCCCATACATTATCTCCAAGCTGCAACATCAGAACATATATTTAGCACATTGCAGACAATAGCCTGGCATCAAAGCATCTTCACAAACTAACCTTATATATAGAAAGAGAGAGAGAACTGTTAGATTCCAATAGTTCAAAATTGTTTCAGAAATTTCAATACAGCTTTCAGGACAAAAAAAGGAATGAAGAAATTCCAAAATATATAAAATATCAATAAACTCCCTGGACAAGGTACATACAGCATACCAGATATCAAAGGCACAACCTCTCAACACAGTTTTCAAGAGACAGATGACCCATGCATGAAAATATTCATGACAACCAAGTTGCCACATCCATAGTTACTACTTCTGTTAGTTATGACAAACTAGATACCAAACATACTGAGGTAAGGACCAGTATCCAGGGAAGCTATTAAGAAGGAAACAAACTTTGGCTGCCTCTGCCTTTGAAAGTCCAGAGAACAGTTCAGAGATGTGTTTTCCAAGATTTTTAGTCAGGGACATCCCATTAAGCTTTGTAGAAGTTTCAACAAGGCTGACAGTTGAAAGGAAGTGTTGGAAACAGTATTTAGAGATACTTTATGCATCCAGTGTGATGTGCAAAATTAAGAAAATAGATCATTATAGTTGGTGAGGTTATATAAAGGGAGAAGGGTCCCCAAGCTACTCTAATCCTACTGTCCCTTCTACACTTAACCCTGCCACCATCTTCTATCCATTTCCATATCACAACACAAATGTTAAAACAGCAAAGAATCCTACCAACGTTCTAAGAAGCGACAATCTGTCATACAGATTTGAAGGCATGACCATGTACTAAAAAAGCTGATAAAAGTTTTCTCAAACATTTTGCAAAAGCTCTATTCTGGAAAATGAATTTCATCAAACTATTAGTTTGACACAAAATAATCAAATCACTCTTGTACCAACAGATACAAATGTTGCCACTTTACTGAATATAAGCACCTCAAAACTAAGAAAATATTCATGTTGTGCAAAGCGCTCTCAGACAAAGCTCAAAGAGGGGTTTAAAGAAAAATTTGAAAAAGCAATAGAACCAAAGAATATTTTCTCTTTCTCTTAACAAACAAAGCTACCCTGATAGAAGAGTTTAAAAAAAAATCTTACTGACAGAAATCCACCTCAAATAATGTGAACCGCGTAATTGCAAGACACAAATCTGAAAGAAGCATAACATAGACCTGACCAATAGACAAAGGCTTTACAAAGATCAAGCTTTAGATGCAAACCTTTTGAAGGGTCGTAATAAGCAAAGAGTGAAAGAATCTTAAGTTTTAAATTTACCATTTAGCAAGTAGTGTAGCCTTCACCTGACAATATCATCAGCTACACCCACTGATCAATAACAACCTTACCAAAAGTAGTGTTTCTGGTCCTATTAATAACTACCAAGCCATTTCTTCTCCCTAGCTCTTCTCAACTTGAATTCCAGAAGGGCCTGCTATAAGATTATGCTACAAGGACAGACCAAAAGTGCATTTGGATACAAAAGTGAAAATTCAATTGAAAAATATTAATAAAGCAATAGAAACATCTAATGGAGTCCAGATAGTGAAATCATCAATAACAATACAGTGTGGTTCACATAATATGAAGGCACATCCTCCAGTAATCACCAAGATCTGCCACCGAACACTAGCCATAGTACTTGATACTCGCCACATTCCTCCAGCTCATACAAACTGCTCAATGTTAACCTCATTACTTCATAATACTATCAATTGGATAGCAATGAACTCTAGGAATCGAAGCCCAATATATGAAATATTTAGATAACTAATGAGAGGAAACCCGTTTTAATAAATGTGTCACAGAAACGACCAAAAGATAGTCTTTAACATGCATGCTTTTGTGAATGATTACTTAAAAGCATATAAGAATAAACTCCGTCAATGAGGAGAAGAAAACTTATTCTCGGAAAAGGCAAGTACAACAGTTTAATATAGTAATAACATGCTATATGCTTTTAGTCCCAAGGTGATAGATTCTTAATGTCTGTCTTTTAAGCCTTAAGATCATTTCTGGTCTGCTTGATGGAGGAGAATGGAAGGAAAGGAAGGGCAAGGGAAGATTATCCTTCACAAAATAAACTAAAAGTGGAAAGATAACCCACTGTTTATTTCCCTTACTCCCAAACAAACCATTAGGTAACATACTAAGGCTTTGGATTAGAGAGAGTACTAGCACACATCCGACGAATTAGGGACAACTGATATTGATGCTCAATCTCCATGAAATTTGGCAAATATTGTCATTAGATTCATATTTGGAGTTAACTATGTAGTTAAAGAGAATTATCCTGCTAATCTTGATAGAAGAGGAACTAGGCCACCTTAGGCTGCTGGAAGAGGGAAATCGGAATTCAAGATGGAGATATTAAAAGAAATCATGCAATCCATGAATCAAGCAGATGGCAAAGAGCACTGCATTTTAATACTGAAGCTTAAATTGAACTGCAATATTTAATACCTCATACATGCAGACGTTTGACATGCCTCTTAGATCGTCTATCCACCACTGAAGATACATGCAACAGCCTGATCCAATGTCATGTTATTTCGTGAATATCTGTCACCAAATATACTTCTCTATCACAAAATATATAAACAAAACAACCTTAAGTCACAAATTAGAACAATCACGTAAGAAACAAAAACTTTTTGGACAATGAAGAGAGAACACACATTTAGATTTTGCATTGAATGTTGTAGACATACTTAGTATGAATGTTGCTGATAGATGAATGATAGAATATGCCCATTTATGTCAGTTGGCACTATATCCACCGGATTTATAGTCAATGAATAGAATGGTAAATTTTCCAAAAATTTGAACACATGAATTTCTTAAAATTAGATTGACACAATGGTTAGCATATTATGAATCTTGTGGGATCACCTGCCACCACCTCATTTGTAGGACAGACAGATCACATAACCTTCAAAGATTAGCATTATCAATAACACCAACTCTTTCTACCACTATCATCATCTTTTGCAAATACATAAAATTCTACTAAAAAAACAATTCTTCTAATAGTTTAATTAAATTCACCACCAACTTTTCAGGTCTGAAAATACAATACTGTACTAAAAATTGCAGAATTTTTACTCGAAGTTGTGAAGAGATCTAAACTACTTCTAAATTCTAATTTCTAAAGCTCTACAACAATAAAGATAGATTTTGTACAATAAGCTCTACTTCCAATATCAAAACAGAGAACAAAACAACATAATTCAAATCAAACAAATCTCATTCCCCTTCTCAGGAAATTAATTGATTCATAGGGAGCAAATTCTTTCTTGTATTTTGAAACTCGATGCATGAATCAGAGCCCTTCCACTATCACAGAGTTTTAACTTCAACCTAAACTAGAAACTTACACTACAATAACATAGAACAATCAACAAGGAAACACAGAAAAAGTTATAGATCTAGAATGCAAAGTCCGTGCAACATCATAATGGTTGTCAACATGTGTTATCCAAGTTCCAAAAATGTTGAGACTTCCAACTTCAGCATCAACATCTCAGTAATGAACTTCAATTTTATCATTTCCTCCCTATCCAGATATTGCATATGCTGAATTGTTACAATATTATAATCATGAAAGTTTTAAAAACTAGCAACTGAAAGAATCCAATATTAAACCGCTGCCGAAACATTTCACAGTAATCAAACCGACTGCATGACAACCCCAACCACCCTTGCCCAAACAATGAAACAAAACTGATGAAAGAGGAATCTTTTGACAAACAGAATAAACATTTCTCGGAAATAGAATTGAAACAGAGTAAATTATACTTTGAATATCAATTGGAGTCCATAAAAATTTCAATTTAAACAAAAACCAAAAAGGGGAGGACAATCAAGCCAAAATATAAAACCATGAAGCTCATTCAGTACCACATCAATTTTACTCAATTTCCTTTATACTCGTCTTCAATTTTATTGAATTACATCAACGAAACCAGCCTAATCATCCAATCAAAAAAAAAATAAATAAATAAATAATATACAAATCAGCATATGCAGAATTACCTCAGCAATCCATCTATGATCTACCAACACAAACTCACCTTAGAACTGAGATTTTCCGGGAGAGACTTCAATTTCCGGGAAAAAGAAGAAAAACCATCACCACCAAAATCAGTACGGACACCGCTCGAACTTCAACAAAAACGATAAGCTGAAGCCTCCTTCTACTCTTCAGTTAGGATTCCCAGCAGCTTCCAGAGCTTTCCAGCAAAACCAGCTCGCGGTATTTCCCACTTTTTTTTTCTTATTTTATTAATTTATTTTGGAATATTTAATTGTTTTCTAGTTTAAGCGAAAGGAATCACGCATTAGGGGACACGTGGCGAAGAGATAAAGACGAAACGGGCCGGATATCAGAATTCGTGGACGGGAGGTGGGCGCTAGAATCCGATCATTTTCTGCCACCCTATTGGACCACGTATAAGTCATGTTTTAATTGGGGGACACGTGTAGAGGTCCTGTCGTTTTGCTTTAGTGGACTTCGCACGTGATATATGGTAGGTGCTTTCTGCACCTTTCTTAAATTCTTTTTTTATTTTAAAGAGGCGCAATATATTGCCACTTGGATTTGCTTTGCCGACTTTTTTACCCCTATGCTTTCTCCGCCGTTGGTTAAAAAAATCGATCATTTAGGACTTAATAAATGATTAACAAATAATTTTTAAATTTATAATTATTTAATTTTTAATTTTTATTCATGATCATAATAATTTATTTTATTTTTTAAAATGCATTTTATATTTTAAAACGCATACATTTTCTCACTTAAAGAGCACATCATTTATATGTTGAGTTGCTTGCAAGAATTGCAAGTTGACGTCTGTACGTTATCTTCCTATTTATGTTTCCATGTCAGATCTATCAATTTATTTCTACTAAAACTCCTGTAACTCACTGGGTAATCAAAGAAGAAATAAGGTCCAAACTAAAGGTGTAGGTCCTTTTCAGTTCTCCACGGCAACACTAGAATCAAACACTACACTTATTATCTCTTTAAAAATTAATATATTTATTTTTTAATATGAATTTTACATATATTTTCACAAAAAAAAAAACAAATTTTACCGTAAAACTTAGTCACAAATAAGAATTTAAAAAAAATTATACAATTTTCTAAAGGTCTACTAAAAATTGAAGTTAACACTTGTGTTATTAATCTGATCATTGAGATGTTATTCTTAACATGCTCTAGTGGATTATAAAACCCATAGCAATTTTTTTGTTTAAATAGAATCTCGGAATTTGGAATAAAAGGAGAGCCACTAATCAGGATTTAAAGAGATTTCTTCCAGGTTCCCTCTAGCCATTTTGTTTAATCCTGATTATCGACCTTTTAACAACTCTTAAACTCTAGTAATATTGTACAATTAATTTGTATTTTGTGCCACTACTCGAATTTGATTAATTTTATTTTATAATAATTTTTAATATAAATTTAAATTATAAATTATAATATATTTAAATATAGATTAATTATCATCACATTTTTATCTATTACGTAATTATGTAATTAATACAATTATATTCATGTTAATTATGAAAAAATATTATATTTCTTTTAATTTAATAAAATTGTTGCATTAATATTTCAAATTAACTAAATTTATCATTTAAATTTTTATTTATTTTTCTTAAAATATTAATCCTTAGGTGAATCTTGCTTAAAAATTTAACTTAACTACTTTGTGTAAGAAATTTTTAATTATTTAATTAATAAGAATTTATCTATTATCATAACTATTATATTATTTTAAAAAAATATACTTTTTAAAAACATATTTTTGTAAAGTTTTAGAAACATTTTAAATTTAAATTGTGATAAGTACTAAAAAAATAATAAAAATTTCAAAAGGGAAAGTATTAAATGTTAAATTTAATATTTAATATTTAAAGATGATATAAAAATTTAAAGAGTGAAATTTTTTAGATGGACATTATTTACTAAATCAAAATTAATTATTATTAATAATGTACTGATAAATATTTGATTTCTATATAAATATATTTGTTGATTTATACATAAATTATTTAATATGGATAAAAATATATATTTTGAATCAGAAGAAAATTAAAAAAAAAAATCAAATGTTTTACCCATGATATAAATTGAAATGGAAAAAATAAATAAAAATAAAAGTTTTTCAACTCTCCCTCTGATGACAAGTGAAAAATACTTGCTACACAATAAGATTTGAGTAAAGTAAATATTAACACTGTTATAATATTAGAAAGATAAAATTATTGCTACAAAATTATCACTAATCACATTGTCTAGACTTAATGACTTAGATAATCACCTTAAGCACAATCTCTAATAATATACTGTATTACTCAATCAATATTTTATAAGGTAAATTATATTTACTTATCTTGAAATTTAGTATAATTATACTTATCCATATACCTACCTCTCTTATTTTTTCGCGACAAAGGAAATGAAGTAAGTATAAGTTTAAATAGAAGGAAAATAGATGTCAATATATATTTAAAAAAATAGAAAAATTGTGATTATAATTAAACAAAACCTTTGGAAAGGTGAATATAATTTATTCTACTTAATAAAAAAAAATTATGAAAATTCTTGTCATCTGATATATATTCTCCAGCACCAGCTTAATATCTTTTCTACTCCTTCCCTTCATTTTTTTTTTCCCTGAAAAACCCTTGTCTTCTTGACAAAAAAAAATTTGTTGTAAAATTCAATTACATAGAAAAGAAGGGGTAGGTAACCTTATAAAATTAGTTCTATAATTATGAGCAAAACGGGGAAGTTTTAAGAGTACAATGAAAGAACTAGCATCATCCATTCCCTTGTGCACAAAACAAAGGAAGTTATTTTGAGAGCTTCATCATAGTAATTACACAATAACAGCAGAGCATCCTAACATTTTATACACTGTACATTCTCACATAGTGAGAATATCATAATTAACAGGATGATAATATCCAAAAAGTTGACATACAAAGATAACATAATAGTACATGCCAAAAAGAGAGCAAAAATTTGCACTTGTTTTTTTCTTTTTTTTTCCTTCCAAACTTTAGCCAGGCAGATAGACAAGCACCTTTGAGAAGACTAACTCCTTTATATGGTTATCAGCATCTCAACTTGAAGTTAAATAACCGTGCGGTGGATATGATCGTAGTGGCGGGCTCCAAAACTCTCAAATGCTTTTGGTAGTGTAGAATAACAACAACAACAACTCCTTCTTGCAAGGGGAGAATGTACATCATTTCTTCAAAAGTTTCTGCGAGAAAATCTTTTTGGAATATGGGCTATTTCGCGAAATGGCTTTGTGGGACTCAATTGCTTCAACCAGAACATTGTGAGCGTGACCCTATTATGAAACAAAGATAAAAAAAAAAAAGATGGAAAAGGAACACTGGAATTAAAAATGTCATTGAGGAAACAAAACAAAAATGCGGAAGATACGACTATAAAGGCTAGATGTACTCATTCCAGACATACAAAAAGCATATAAGAAGATATCAACATATTGTTTAAGAGTATCATTCTTCAACATAGAGGTAATTATAATGTGGCAAGTTTTTATTTGCCTAATTTGCCGTGGACTTACAGGTTATCAATATGCTTCCCATTGATTAGAATGAATAAAGATTTTAGTTTACTGCATTTGGTAATTTTGAGATACTAACAGGCATGGGGAGTGACAGAGAAAATACAGTGGTCAAGTTACAAACCTCAGAATGTCGAAGAGCAGATTGAATAACATAGTTTGCATGTGGATCTTGAAGCAACTGTTCAAAGTGAGGAGCAGATAGCAGTTCGTAAATGATTCTTGACTGATTATCATCACTGAATACAGCAAGGCACTTTTCAACCACATGGCTACTAAACTTCTGTGTTGACAGGTGGACATAGTTGCCTTCAAATTGCAAAATTATATTTGCAGTGGCAGACGGGATCCTCAAGTCCAAGATAAATTGAACAACGTAATTTCTGCAAGGGACCAAAAGTACCAAGATTATAATGGAGGAAAAGTCAAAAAGGAAGAAGCATCATTTATTTCGTAGTTTCAAAAAACAACTACTTTCTTAATGCAACATATAGATCAATGTAAGATGGCTATATGCAGAATTTTTAAAGTTCTACAACAATAAAGGTATGTCTTGTGGTAAATGTCAGCATCATTTATTTGCTCAGTTTCAAAAAACTACTCAAGCATGTGTTCTGAAGACTCCTAGTCTCATATGAGTCCTGAGTCATGACTATCACATTTCCTATTTGCCACAAGGTTTAGTCATCCAGTGCAAAGGCTTACAAATTACATAAATAATTACTGAAGAAGACATTTCAACATAATAATGATTTTTGCTTCTGGTGCATAACTCGATAATGCAGTTTGTAATCTAAACGCAAATATTCTTTCAGAAAGTTATGAGAAAAGATGTTAGGAGTGCATAAATGAGGTAATATGTTTCTAATGAATACCCATATTGATCTTGAGCTAGCAGAAGTGCATTAGCAGATATTTCTGCAACCAGGTTTTCTCGATGCTCCCTGGTGGAATGATCAATGCATCTTTGGAGTACACAACATCCATGTTGATGAGTTGCAATGTCAACACAATACTTGGCAGCAGCAACAAATATAAACTGTTCAATACAATAGGAAAACTGTAACTGCATCACACACCAATTGCAAGAATATGAAAAACGAAAAAAAATTACATTTGCAATAAACTGACCAGCTTAAATCAATTAGCATGTCACTTGAACTAGAAGGACAGAGAAAAACAAATTATTCATCCCATAAGGATGAAATAGGCATGTCAGCAACAATATTTCTAACATTGAGACATATCTTTACAATTTTTTATTTAAGGTTTTTAGTATGCAATACATAATCAGCCTTAAACTTAGCAATATACATTAAGAGAGACTCCGGTTCAACCATAATTCAGATGCCTTCCTTAACCTAGATCATCAGAAACTGGTTATTTTTGGTTCATTGGTCTTTAAAATGATGATGAAATTTACCACCACCAACATGCATTAATTGTACAAAGGAATTAAGGTCACATGAAATCCAGTTTGCTAAGTTTTTAAAATTAACCAAATAGACTACATTGTTTGACTATCAGTACTGAATTCATAACCCTTGTCAAGCTATTTATTCAGTTGCCGTAGAAATAAGTAGTAAGGACAATTATCACCTTGTCAAGCTATTTCTTCAGCTGATGTAGAAATAAGTAGTGAGGACACTTTTCATAAAAAGATGAATTGTTATCCAACATCAACTCCTAAGTTGAAAGTTAAAGAGTTGAATTATCAGCCTAAGTATGCTCATTATTGGAATGCTTGATGGATACTCCCCCATTAATAATGATTCTCTCATGCAACTTCTTATATTTTTAGAGTTGAACAATCTATACATGTCCATTTTTAAATTAGGAATTCCAAATTACAACATTACACAGTTTGAAGCCTGAGAAACAGGGGCTGTCAATTTTATCAAGCCCAAAACATTCATTTGACCAAATAACAAAGCATAAGTGACATGTGTTCATGTAAAACAGATCAATTGAAAAGCTTCCATAAAGTTATATTGCACTATTCTGAATTTAACCATAATTACAGCCAGTAACTTCATAATTTATCCCAATGCATACATTATAGATTATAATGTGTTTGAAAAATAATGATTCACAAGGGCTACAGTTTTTAAAACAGGTAACGATGCTACTGCTGCTACATTTGCACATTTGCACTTCCAGTCATGGGGGGTAAAATGCAGCCTAGAACATAAAAGTCAAAAACAGAAAGAGAAATTTCCTCACCATGGTTGAATTTTATCCAAAGGATAGGATACTAACAGACATAACAGTCCTAAATTCCTTCTAATTGAAATTTTTATGGTCAGGATTATGAGCTATAAAACGACCATTGGGACATTATTAAAAGTGGCACCTATTAAGGAAGAAGTGTAATATAATCTTTTAGCATAAAATGAAAGATGGGGGAATCAATGCTGTTAATTTTGTAGAAAAGATTGAAAAAGGTTCATGCTGCACAATGGATCTGTTATTATGTGTTGATGACAGTGACTCAAGTATACAAACCCTTATTTAAATCTAGATGTACAAAATTATTGTCCAAGGTTTAAACTCGATATACTTTGGAACCTATAAAAGCCATACCTTATTATCTTCATTGCTTAGGCATTGCAAACAACGCTGAACCACATGATTTCCATTCAGATCTTTGATGAGGGCCAAGAAACCCGGTTCAAGGGCTGAGACAACAAATGAAATCTGCTGCCTTGTTTTGAGAGTTTCAATCAGTTTCTGTACCACACGAGTGCTGAAAAAAGAAATACTAATGTTAAAATTAACATCAGAAAATTAATACAATATATTCAACACTAGCATTAGTTGGATCACTACCCATGTGTGTTTAAAGAGATTCTGACAAGCTGCCCTGGTTCTTTGGTGACCATGAAAATTATTTGCATCCTTTGTTCTTCATCACATACTTCCAACAACTTCTGCATAAGGTAATTGCCAAAAGAATTCATCATAAGTTCAACTACATGATTGATGATCTCGTTAAATATTACTTGAACCTCTTCCGGTCTACCCTCTTCAAACTTCTTTTGCAGGAATCTACAGCCATGTTGATCCTTGGCCACAAAATATAGACGCCCTTGAACTTCTGCTAGGGAATTATACTGGGGTAAGAAAGGGAAAGGGCAACGCATACTAGCGCTCCTAGGATTTTCATAAGCTCCTATACCCTGGTACTGGATGTCCAGCTCTGATCTCTGTAGATTCTTAGGAAAGCCAGTTCCACGAAAAGCTCCCTTGTTATGACTTCTTGAACGATCAGAACCCCTATTAACAACATAATTTAACCCTTCACCTTGTATGATGAAGCTTCCCTCACTTGAAATAGCATCGAGGCCTCCTTGTGGGATTTTAGTGTTTGAGAGTGGCACAGTTCTTCCATTGGACACATGAAGACCATAATGCAGTAAATTTTGGACATTCGAACAAGGCTGTAATGGACTACAACAGCAAGAGTTATGTAATCTCGGTACACCCCTTTCTTCCATCAAATCAATTCTGTTTTGCTGTCCATAAAGTAAGGAATCAGCCATTGGATGTCCACTCAAAGAAGCAGCAAGCTCTGGTTCTGGACCTCCTTTACAATAGTAGTCATTTATCAGCTGCCTTCTATGCCTAGGAGAATCCATTGAACCAGCAAAGCCATGTAGTTGAGAAAGCAAAGTTTCTTGATGTGTGGGAGACTGTCTTGATCCAAATAAATTAGCCATTTTATAATCCTGGGAAAATCCTGAAAATGCTGAATTCATTTTAGCATCAGGACCCACAGCATTTTTGGGGAAAGGGGATTGAACTCTCACATTATCAAAAAATTCTCTCCTGAAATTAACAGAACCCCCATGTTTATGTACATTGATTGGATCATTTCCACTCCAAGAACAATCACGAAACTGAATCTCATTCATGCCTATTGATGCATCTTTCAAATTACAAAAATTCTCTTGTTGATTGCTAATATGCATGTTGCTTAAATTGGCACAGAGGCCCAGTTCATCAACCAAGCTCTCATTGGCTTTCTTCCTAGCAGTTAAATCAGGTATTTTTGAATCCAACCAAAAGCTATTTGGATAATTAAAACTTCCAGAATAATTTCCAGATTTAAACTCCTCCAATGGAGGCGGGGTTGGTGATCCATTGTCAGACAAGGAATTCCCACTGGAGAACAAGCTTGAAGAAGAACCATCTGACTGCATAGAGAACCCACTTAAAGGAGATGATGATACACATGAATACTTAATCTGAGTTGATGTGTCATCATCATACATACCATGCATAATACTCTGTGTTACAAAAGAATTATACCCACCGTGATCATCGTCGTCATCACCTTCACCACCATAAACATGTCGATGCTGATGGTGAAGAAGCAGATTGTGTGATGTTGCCTGAGGGATCTCATCTAGCAACATTTCAAGCTCATCATCATCATCCATTTTCTCTATAATCTTCTTCCTCATCTCAAAAACACACAAACAAAATCCAGAAAAGAAAAAAAAGACACCCAGCGAACCAAAATAAGAAAACTCAAACAAAAAAAACAATCAAACCAATTCCAGAATCAGAAAACCCATTTCGGATATTGATTCAGAAAGGCTGAATAACAGAACCCCATTTAAGATTACCACTCTCAGTCATCTGGGTCATGCTCAGAACTTGAAAGGTCGTTTCTTTTGTGATGGGAAATTTCAATTGCATTTCATTGTAAAAATTTCAGTCTTTGGGTTTTGTTTGTGAGAGGTTTGGTGAAGCATGCAAAGATTGAAGATTTACATACGGTTACAGGGCACCGTAGGTCTACACTCCGCGTAGCCTCTCACGCCATTAAAAGCTGAAGAATGAAAAGACACTATATATATTTTCCCTTTACACAAACAAACACAGAGCTAAGAGAGACAAACACTATACTACAGTGAGTTTAAAAACACTGTATTTTCACTCACACACACATATATTTATATTTAATTAATTCTCTCTGTTTATTTTTATTTATTATTTTTCTCCTAATTTTTTATATGTATATTTAATAAACTCTCTTTGTTCATTTTTATTTATCATTTTTCTCCTAATATTTTATATATAAAATGGTCAAGCTGAAACTTCTTTATCATGCGTGCTATACACGCTCGACAATGATAATGGGACCCATTACGTAATGAGCACTTTGTCATCGAGTTCGGATCTGGTATGGCGCGTGGAGCCAAGGGACAACAGAGATTATTAGTAAAATAAAATATATGTAACTAATATTAAATTATTTTATGATATGAGGATTTTTCCCTGATTTTTCTGTTACAAAGATGGTAACAACCCTCCTATTTCTTTCATCATGCAACGCTGACAGAGTTTAATAATTTTGGATTTTCTTAATGACTTTATTGTCCTCGTGCTTATCTTATTTTGCCCCTTTGACCCTCTTATTTTCGAAAACTCGTTTTAGCCATACCAATAAACCAAGTTTCCCAGGAGAAATTTTAGTATGTCTTATTCTTTTAGCATAAGAAATTAATCAATTAAAGTATTAAACATTAGTTTAATACAACTAATGAAATAAATTTAGATGTATTTATAATGTATCAAAAAAAAATCCTTTTGAATAATATACTGTCTCACAAAAAAGTAAAATCTTTCACATAATAAATATAAATAATTGTGAGGTGAAATGTTGTTAAATAATGTGAGATTTATTTTTTTATTTTTTACGAAAATTCTTATAATGTTTGGTTTAAAACTAATAATTTGTGATGTCCTTTTTATTGATGGAGAAATGTGGATAATGTTTATGATTAAGTAAGAATATTATTAAATGTACTAAAAAAAACTTGCAATGTGTTGTAACTCTTTTGAGAAAGTTTCAAAGGAAATACATTTGATAATTATAGAAAATATAGTTGCAAATCTGGCAACTTTTAATACTTGTTTTGATATGTAGATTAGTTTGACGAATTCAACATTAAACTTCTTATTTTAGAATATTGACTAATCGTAATGATTTATTTACTCTATATCATTTTTTTCCTTCTTTGAGTATAATGCATAATATTATCTTGGGATAGTAAATTACAATTTTATGTCCTTCCAATAACACCAAAAAAAATCTCAATCACATAAAAAAATGTAATTTCTCTAACAATTTTAACAAAAGATAAAATTATAATGCATGCTAACATTATTATTAAGTACTTTAATGAAATTAAAAGTCATGCTAACAAATTATATATAAAAGTTGGACAAAAGATGTTGGTACTAGGGGCAATTTAATAATACAAAACAAAAGATATTGGTATAAGGGGCAATTTAATAATACAATGATAATTAATATTATTTTTATGTTTTTTAAATATCTTGAATTTAAATATAAATTATTATAAATATTTATTAAATGATTTTTCATTCTTATTCAAAAAGAAAATATAGTATATCATAACCTTTCACCGCTATACAACACTATTTTCACGTAAGCAAAGTTTGGTTTATAATGTCATATTATATATTGATTTTATATTAAATTTAAGTGTGTCATGTAGACCTTATTTGGTAAAACCTTAACACTTGCACCTTTGTTGCTTGCTTGTTCATAACTATAACTCATCATAAGAAAGCAGAGTTATAATTTCAAGTTCGAAATAATTTTGACTTAAATATAATTATTTAATTTAGTGTCTTAAATTTTATATATTTCCTAATTTTTGTGCTTGTTTCCAATACTATAAAAAGGGGTGAAAGGATATATATTTACTAATTTGCATTCAATGCAATGCACGAGATTTAATAATTTTATATGATAATAATTTATAATATAAATTTAGATTATAAAATATATTATATTTAAATATTAATTAATTATCATTATATTTTTATTTATTAAATAATTGATATAATTATATTCATTTTAATTACAAAGAAATATTACATTTTTTTAATTTAATAAAATTGTTACATTAATATTTTAAATTAGCTAAATTTGTCATTTGAATTTTTTATCTTTTCAAAAATATTTTTTTAATATATTAATACTCAGATAAATTTATTTATAAATTATTTTATTTAAAAAATTTAAATTAACTACTTTATATTAGAAGATTTAATTATTTAATTAATAAAAATTTATGTATTATTATAACTAATATATTATCTTTAAAAAATATATTTTAAAAATATTTCAAATTAAAATTATAATAAGTATTTAAAAGTGAAAAAAAATGAGAATGAGAAATTATGATACATCAAATTTAATATTTGATATTTAAAGATAATATAAAAAATTAAAAAATTAAATTATTTAAATAGATATTATCTATCAAATCATGATTAGATATTACTAATAATATATTGATAAGTATTTTATTTATATATAAATATAATTATTTTTATATATAAATTATTTAATATACATAAAAATAATTTAAATTAAAATTTATTAATAATTTTAGATTAAAAATAAGTTTATTAAATAGTTATTTTAAAATAGATAATTTCTATAAAGAATGATGATATATAATATTTATTAAAGTGATTTATAATTTAAAAATTAAATTATATATTATTAAAATTATTTAAATTTTAAATTATATAATTTTTTAAAATATTAAAATATTTTTAATTTTTATTTTTAATATTAATATTTAAATATAATATCATCAAATTTTAAGTTAAAAATCATTTTAATAATATTAAAATATCAAAATTTTATTATCTAAATAAATAAAAAATTTAAATATTAAAAATTTGAAATTAAAATATTACTTGATAATTCAAAAAAGTAAAAAATTAATAATTTAATAGTAATAAAATTTAAAATTTGAATTAGAAATCAGTTATAAATAATTGAAATAAATAATTATTATTAAAAAAGATAAACATATAAATTTCATCCATGATATAAATTAAAACAAAAAATTAAAAAATTAAAGAAATTTCTCATTTACTCTCTTATGACAAGTGGAGCACACTTATTACATAATAATATTTAGATGAGAATGAGTGTTACGACTTTTATATTATTAGAAATATATGTATATATATATATATATCAAAAGATAAGCAATTTTGAAAAAACTACAAATAAGAATAATGTTGTATGTATATATTATAATGTGCACATAATTCTTATATATATAACCATTTAGAATCTCATGCAAATTTCACATGCTTTACTTTCTTTTTTTTTTTTTTTTGGGTGATGTTAGAAGTAACAAATTACTCAATATATATATAATGTCCTTGTTCGAATCTAAAACATTGAAGAAGGAAAAATCTTAAACCAATATTAAGTGTCACTGTAGCAATAAGAATAATGACTTAATATGCTTTTTTTTATGGGATAAAGTCTTCACAAGGTAACATTTGGCAAACATCATTTTACTAGATAAAGAAATTATAAATTCTCTAAAGTTAATTATAAAACATTGTAAGTGTAAATTATTTTAAAAAAAAAAACATAATCTTGTACATGAAATGCATAATTCTTGTACAACATACAAAAAAAAATTGGTGTTTTCTTAAATATAGATAACTATGTTTTCTTGAATGATCAATACTAACCATATATATGATACAAAATGTAATGCATATATGTACCATGCACTTGTCATATTTGAAATTCGCACATAACTACTAAAAGATTATTGTATAATTCTATTCAGAATCACACACATTACAATTTAATTTATATTAACTTATTTTTTAAAAAATATATAAAATTAATTTGATTTAAAATATATTATATATGTAAATATCATTGAATAAATGAAAATAAAAATAACATTTTTATTTGAAAAATATGGTCACACATACATAAACTCTTATATTAATCATTCATATTGTGTATAATTAGGAGTGCCATCCCCTTTTAAAGAAATAGAATTTTCACCATATTCAACTACTTTTTATTATTTCTTTGTCAGAAACTAAAGTGATAAGGTTAGTGACCAATAAAATAAAAAGTGTTTAAAGCCACTTAATGGCCGTGTAGCGGTGAGGTGGAAATCTGGTCCCCTGGTGTCTTGCTCCCAAAGAAAAGGACACATTTGGCATTTTGATATTTCCAAGGGCCAAGCGGAAAGTTTTCAATATTTTGCCCAAATTAATAATGCGACAAAATCGCATAAATCGTTTATTACGCTTCCTTAGTGGGAAAGCGAGAAACCGTTGGGTCCCACATGTGCCCACAGGTTAATATCTCAGAACGGGCCCACGATGTCAGAAATTTTACCAATCATAGGAAGCCACGTCGATAACTGACGTTACCGGCAAAAAGCAACGATCTGTCTGGTGGGGGCTCTGGGATTTCAACAAGTCTAATCACATAGGCTGCTTTTGGGCCATTGGCCCTCACAATTCAACAAAAAACAAAGTTGGTTTTTGGTGGAGCTTTTCTTGCAATTTTATAAAATTTAATTAATTATATTTTTTCAACAAATACTATTGGGTTATATATTTTTAAGATTTGTTATAATAAAATGATTATTATCCTTCCCTCATCATTATAATTGCAAATAAAAAAAAAAAGCTTCTCTTAACTTTGATCAATTTAACATTGGTCACATACTTTGACATAAATCGAAATAGATCAATATAGTGTTATAAGGTATAACTCATAAAGTAAAATAAATCTACATACAGAAAAGTTCAAGTATAAAATAATATCTGACAGTGATATTTGAATTAAAATAAAAATAATTAAATAAGAAAATTACCAATTAAGCCAATTTAATATAATTCTTTTTAACTACCAGGCTAATAGGCTACAAGCCTATATAAGCACAATAACAGTTACATCACTTGATTCTATTTATTATATGCTTTTAGAAATTAAATAGTCCACGTTATGGTTAAAACTTAACGTTTGGACAAATATGAAATGAGTAAAACTTAGTGGGAGGAACATTAATCTACAAATACATAAGTTTTTGTATTTAAGTGCAAATAAACTTATTCAAATTTCAATAATACAATCTTTACTTCACCTCACTTAATATTATGTGTATAGATTTACAATTTATAGGACCCACACCTATTTGTTTTTAAGGGATACTGAGCGAGTAACGTTGAATAAAAATAATATCACTCTTAAAATTAATATAAATAGCAATTTTCATCCTAATAATTCCATTAGATTTTCGTTGAGTTCATGTAATTTTTATCTTTGTGATTATATCTTAATATTTAAAATTTAACATTTGAAATTATTTGTAATTAGATGATAATCAATTCATTGATATTCATTTAATTACTACGTAACAATTTAATTAACGACATGATAAGTGGCATTAAGTTTTGTTCATCTACTTTACCAAAATAACTTTTTACTTTACATCATAATTTGTGGAGTAGTTATTTTTACTATATAAACATGGAGTATGGTAAATGCAACATATGATTCATTTCCTTTGTTTTAACAACATTCATCAACGAGAATTATAAATAATTGTAAATTTTTAAAAATAAAAATTTAGATTTTTTTATTATTTTTAAAGGGATACAAATATAATTTTTATTTTTAGGATTCATAAATTTTTTATTTAAATTTATTATTTTAATAAAAAAAATTTGTATCTATTTTTTTTTTTTAATTACTCGCTAATCCAGGGAAGAGGAGAGGGTGTTGGATCATACAGTACTCCTAAGCTAAAATTCGATTCTTGAAAAACTAGTTGAAATCCCAGTTTGGACTCATCAAGCGTTTCAGCTATGAATTATTTTTGGATAAGTATTGCTACATTATTCTTAGGTAAATAGAAAAAATATAAAATACATCAAATATAAATACTATGGCCTTGTTTGGGAAGCAGTTTTTTTGTTTTCAAAAATAATTTTTTTATTTTTCTGTTCTACAAAAATAAAAAAATCTGTTTGTCAACCTGTTTTTAAAAACTATTTTTCAAAAACTGTTTTCTAAAAGTGTAATTAAAAAACAGTTTTCAGGAAACAGTAAAATGATGTTTTCCCTTGTTTTTGTATATAGTTGTTTTCAGATTTTTTTCTAAATAAGAAGAATACCTATTTTCATTAATGACAAAGTTGTAAATAATATTAAATACATTTTTTTCATCTTCAAAAATAAAAAAAATACTTATTTTCAAAATTTACATCCAAACAAGTTTTTTATTTTTTGGTTCTAAAAAAACAGCTTTTAAAAACTGTTTTTAAAAAACTGTTTTCAAAAATAATAAAACAAAAACACCTGAAAACACTTCCAAACAGGCCCTATATATCTCAATATAAAATTTATGAGATTATGTTTATAAATATATTATATTTATTTCCTTTTTCTTGCCTATCATATGCAATATCTATCTAAGTATTTCTTCCATTCTCAATCTTTTAGATAGGAAAAAAAATTAAAAATTACTTTAGTGGAATGATCTAACAATCTACTAACATGTTAAATAAGGATTGTCCTCTTACCACGTAACTAACTTATAAAATATATTTTCCATCCCTCCAAAGTTAATATTTAGTTTCACTAAATACTGATCTCTTGTTGCATGTGAGGCCACTAATCCATATCAAATGTAATTATGAAATAAAGATAATGCTGACGATGAAATTTGATTCTGGGTTAAACTCCAGTCAACAGGAAGGATTCTAATGGACTTAAACTATTTCCGATTGATAAAGATTGAGAACGAAAGAGAACAGAGGAAAAGTAACAAGAATATAGTATTTTTTAACGTTGTTCATCCAAAATCGGACTGCACCAGTCTTTACATCCACGGTAGCATTTTATTTATCTGAGAAGAATTTTATAGAGTTTCGGTATAGCTATTTTAGCCTAGCTTACAATGGTCTCCTTCCTCTTATTTATAGAGGATGAAGAGGTTACAAGTGTAATTTTATATGCTATAATAAGTTACATCAAATATTAAATGTACAAGACAATATAAACTCTTGCAAATCGGCTTCTGCAGGTTACTTTCTGCGGGTGGGTCCTTTGTCTGTGAAGTGACGTAAGCTTGTTTGGTGCTCTATCTGGTTCAGCTCTCATTCAGGCAATGCATTGCATCTCGCAAGCCGTTTCACTGCTAGCCCTCAACAAAGTCGAACTCACGCTTGTCGATGTGAGCCCAAGTGGGGCAGTTTGTTTCTTGTTGAGCTAGGCCTCTAACCTTTGGTTTCATTGCACCTCAACCTCGTGGTTAGCGAGGTGGTGCCTTCCAGGTAACCTTAGTGAACTGAACCTCTTTTGCTTAGACTTAATCTATTGCTGGGCCTTTCTCAGCCCATTTCGTAGAACCAGATACTACTCATAACATTAAGCTCCCCAACTCTCAGCTCACTCCGCGGGCTAGAAGTTGAACAATTTCACTGGCAAAGGGCCTTCCTTACAGATTTTTGTATAGTCAAAGTCTTTGGTCAGCCTGTCATTTCATCTGATCCAGGCTATATGTGTCTCACTGTTACATATGAGTTTGCCTCATTGTCTTTTGAGGCCTTTAATAAAAGTGGTTAGGAGCTATTTTCTGGACTCTTTAGTAAGACCTGGCCAGTCTATATAAGCATGGGGAGGAGTTCCTCTTCCTTCATTGAGTGAATTAATGGATATCTTAGACAAGCCCCCCATACTTCTAATAAAGATCTTTTTCTGGCGAGATGTGCATGGTTTGCCGAATAGGAAGCCTTTTCAGGCAATTCTCCTTTTTTGATCATGAGAGAAGATCTTTCATAGATCTTGGATTATTTTCTCATAATGATGCCGTGGGGTTAAACCTTTCTAATGGCTCTGGCCTGCTTTCACTGAATCTTCTATATTGGGTAGAGAGTTGGAAAGGAGTTCCGAACCAAGAAGGGCGGTAAGAGAAAGAGTTGAGCAAGAGTACTTGTTGGCCCTTTTGCTAATTGGGGCTTTTATCCAGAGCACCGATCTTTCTTCCAGAATGTAATGGCTATAGACTTCTTCCTATTTGTATTTTGGATCTTGCTATGTAAAGTTATCTCGTTACGACTTTTTAATGAATGAATTTCTCCTTGTGTTTCTTGTATACTGTGTTTCAAATCTTCTGCATATCATAAATAATAATATGAACTTTAATGAATTGTAATAAAATGAAACATTTCAAGTGACCAATTGGTCATGCTACCTGAACAATGAATCCAGGTGTTAGGGTACCTTAAGCGATGACTAGTATATAAGTAGATCGCATAAAAGCTAAGCTTAATAAAAAATTGCACTCGTGCTGTGAATGATAGGTCGCATGAGAGCTGTGAACATAGTCGCATGTGAGCTATGAGTATTTGGTCGCATGAGAACTGCGAGCATTTGGTCACATGTGAGTTACGAGCATTTGGTCGCATACATGTGGTGCTTGAGAAAGTTGGCCACATGTATGATTAATAAGAGATCACATGCACATGCCGCTTGAGAAAGTTGGTCATATGCAAGGGAAAATGGTGTGCATATGGTGTTAGTCTGGATAGGTGCCTTGGGTCAATTTGATTAGACCCTATTGCATCTATGACTATACATTCTATGAATTTGGATATTAAAGGTTGTATGTTCATATTATATTACATTCATCGTGCATTGCATACTTAAGATGAAGTCCATGGTGAGAAGTTAACTCATTCAATCAATCCTATAAAGGGTT
>JANHAO010003380.1:0-26211 GCA_026873985.1 Saraca asoca
AAAATAAAGAAAACACTTATTTTTAAAATTTACATCCAAACAAGTTTTTTATTTTTTGATTCTTAAAAAACAGTTTTTAAAAACAGTTTTCAAAAATAATAAAACACAAGCACCTGAAAACACTTCCAAACAAGCCCTTTGTAATCTTATTACACATTAAGTGTTTGATGTTACCTTTATTTGAGTTAATTTTTTTTTTTTTGCTTAATTTGTTTCATTTCAATTTTATTTCCTTGCTTGTTCTAGTGAAGGTTCTATTAAAATTTTTATAAAATTTTCCTTTTATTCTTTGTTGCATTCCAAGTATTTGTTGATTTGTTTCAGTATCCGTTTGCTTTGTGTTTGTGTGTCAACTAATGTGGGACTGAAGTACATAATATTTGATGTAATTTGGAACCACTTTTTCTCACAATTACATCAAAAACTTGATGTTGTCCCCTGTTTCTCCCTTGCTAGTCAAAACTTTGGCCTATAATTTCCAAAATTTTGGCTATTATCCTTGCTTGGTTTTTTATTGTGTTTTCCACCTTAGACATATTCATTTTGAGTACACATATTTGCATATTGATTTGTACCAATTGTGCATGAATTAAGTGTTTTTGAGCTACTCAAAAGTTTTTACAAAGTGTTAAAACATAAAAAATTTTGGACAACATATAACAACTTGGTAAGAAAAATAAGAGTGGTGAAGAAACAAAAGTAGAAAGGCAAAAACAAAGAAAAGAAGAGTGTAACAAAGAAAATAAACAAAGAAAGTCAAGAAAAAATCAAAGAAAATAACAAAAGAAAAAGTTACAAAAAGAATTATAAGTGCTATCCAGCAAAAAAATTTTTTGCAACTTTTTGAATTAAGTCCTAACCAATTTAGAGAGTTGTTTTGAGTCAGTTTCCTTTGTGATTAACTTAAATATATTTTTGTTAGATTGTATGATCAAAATACAAGCTTAGAAATCAAATCGTGATGCAATTGCTTTGATTTTCCCCCTGTTTTCCTTGAAATTCTCTGTAATTTTTCCACTATTTTTTGACATTTCCCTTGCTTTGGCTGAAAGTATTCTTCCTATTCTTCTTCAATTCCTTTTGTGCTCCATGCTCATTCCTTGCTTTTTTGTATTGTTAGTTCATGCAATATTTTAGTGACTTGAGTATTGAGTATTTTTTATTACTACATTGCGTAAACTTCAAGATTTTATCACTTAATTCTCATCGGATTCAAAAGAGAGGACTACAATGATAAAAGGCAAGAGTTCGTAAGTACAATAGAAGATAAAAGTTTAATTGTGTGAGCTAAACATCAGTGGAATAATTAAAAACACTTGAGAGGGTGTGAATTGGTGAGGTCCATATTTTCCTAATATTTATTTTGTAAAATCTATTTCTTACGTAGATATGAAAGGTGGAGGATTTCAACTCAATGAAATCATATTTTGTTATGTGCTTTGTTGGATATTTGCAAGTATAAGATCTTGTCAAATAAATTTTAAAAGTATTTTGGTATAAGCTATTTAACAAATTATAGTTACATAATATTTTATCACTAAATAATAAAATAAGCTATTTAAATAAATTTTTTATTTTTATGATTGATAAAAGGTTTAAAGTTTTAATTATTTTAAAGAGAAAATAAATATCGCTTTTACTTTGTAAAGAAACTTGTGATATAAGTTTAATTAGATATTTTGAAATTTTTTTTCCTTCAAATTTGTTGTGAATTATCTTAAGATATGTATAGTTTGATTTTAATCGCTTTTAGATCACTGTGGGAAAGAATTGTTTAAGTTAAAAAAAACAAAAGGAAAAAAAAACTGCTCCTGCTTAGAAAAAAACAACGTCGTTTGGGGGGAAGATTTTTCTAACTCCCCTGCGCCAGGCTTTGAAGAGTTGCTCTGCTTTTTCTCCTCCTCTGCTCAATCGTGACACTCAGGTGGAGAGGGAAGGCTCTACCGCACATTAAGAGCTGCCCGACTTGCCACAACGTCACAGTGAGCTGCTGTCGTCCTTACTGCAGCGGAACGAACCGTCGTTGACGCTGCGAACGAAGCCGGATGTGGAGATGGAGTGGGAGGTTGCTCTTTTCGGCCTCTGCTACTGTGAAGCTGTCCAGCTAGTCTTGCAGCACGCCGCCGTCGTAGTTCCGTTTTGCAGCACCGACGGACTCTTTAGCAGCAGCAACGACAGCGGGAGCTCTTCACATGGTGGCCTAGTGAGCCAGTATATGTTGTTGACAGTTCGGGAGTTGCAACCCCGTGAGATCAGCCATGTTTCCAACTCAGATTTGAGCTCCGAATATACTCTTTAAAGGTTAAAATCCTCACCCATATGATTAATTTTAGTTTATACTGTGTTTTCCTTAGTAAATTGAAGATGATTGCCCGCAAACCCTAGCCCTATCTTGACAATTTATGAATTTGTTTTCTTGGAATTTCAGATGTTATGGTAGGCTTGATGAAGTGTAGATGGACGTGTAATGAAATTTCTGCTTATTGAAAGAAACTTTAAATTTCTAAATGGACATTTTGTTGAAGGTAAGTAAATGGCTACACATCATGGCTTTTGAATGCAATATTATATGATGTTAATATTTGGGAATAGATATATGAGTAGGAATTAGGAATGATGAATAGGGAACTGAGTTTTTATGATGTTAAATTTGTGTTTTGAGTATTGGATTATATGGTTAATGTGTGTGCTTACTGGTTTGAGGTACGGATTGATATAGGTAAGGCTAGTGCACGTCTCCACTTTCAGAATTGAGTACATGCAAATCTAATGCTATGTATTTGTTGTTTTAAGGCTTTAATTGGTATAAAGGCTGATACATATATATTTGGTGTTTTAAGGTTCTGAATAGTAAGCTAAGTGCTATGCAAATCATGGTTTAAAACTTGGATACATGCCAGCTGGATTAAGATGTATGCCTTTACTCTAAAAAAAAAAAGAAAGGGCATGTCAATTGTAGTCAATATATGTTGACTGTCTTGTAGTTCAAATGTGGAAAAATTTAGGTGATTTGTAAATTCTGTTGGGCTTGAGCATATGTGTGGGGTTGGGTTTATATTTATGTGTGAGAGGATGCTACTAATGTGTTATAGCAAAAACAAAGATAAGCTTACTAAAGACAAACATAAGTATATTTATGTTAGTTTAAATCGTTGTAGTGATTGTGGTAGATATGGACGTTGAGGCCATTGATTGACATTAGAAACAAAGTGGATAAAGACAATTCAATTTAAGGGATTAACCGATGTGCTTCTCTTTATTGTATTAGATGAATTTGATTATATAACTTTCTTGATGGATGTTAAATATGAATTTTGGCTTGTGTGCCACTTCCTCAAGTTTAGATAATGACTTTTATTAATATAATTTGAAAACTTGTGATGGTATGAGTAAGGTTAGTGATATGCTGGTTAGGAATGGACTGTTGAAACCAAGTATTAGCCTTGTAAGTAAGTAATCCATTTTCTTATTAGTGTTTATTTATTGAACTGGTACTTAGAAACATGAGCTTATATATAAATGGTGATGATATTTGATTAAATGTTATATAAATTTCTCTTGAATTTACATATTAAGTTGTGTAGCTTACATGAACATGTATAAATGAATGGTAACTATGTACATGTTTTATTTGGAATGCCCTTAAAATATGGAATTGTGCAAGTTGGATGATTAGTTAGTGGAATGGTAGCATTGTATTGAATATGTGTGTGAATTGATAAGAAAGGATCCTTGAAAGATTCCTCAAGAAGCTGACAAATATAAAATAAATTTGGAATGACCTCTTAAATGAGGGAATGATTGTTTGTATAATGAGCTGGCTAGTTAATTGAGTGTGGACATGATTATTGAATTTATTTTGATGTGTGTTTTGATGAGTTATATGTGAATTGAAAATTGGATTCATGGAACAACTTCTTTAAGGAACTTCCAGAACCATTTTTTTTAAACAAAACATGTATATTGATATCGATATGGTCATGAATTTGTTGAAGAGATAAGAGGGAGAATATTTGTTAGAGGAATAAAGCGATTGGAGTTCTGATATTGATTTATAAATTGAATGGTATCTTGCTCAAAGAAATTTGCTCATGTATCCAACTTTCAGTTTATTTATATGTCTTGAATTAATTTAATTAAAAGTGTTTGACTTGAATGCTTTATGTAAAGAGAATGTGTTGATTTGATCAAAATATCTTTATTTGCCAAAGAATGATAATAAGTCATTCTTATTGATTGATTGTGACTATGAAAGTGACGGTTTTCTATTATACTTAGACTTTAAATTAATGTGTTCGGAAACTACTAATATGGTAGTTCTTCATATTGATGGCGTTGAATAGTTAATGATGCTTTATATATATATATATATGTTAAATAACAAATTCATTATGAGTTTAACTATTTAATTACTAATTGAGGTTATTGTCATATAAATTCATAACTGTTATACTGGTAAATTAGGAGCTTGAATTGACTAAACTGTAAATTGTTGTATTTTGTTAATTATATGTGCACTATATGATATAAATAGTATAAGAGTAAATGATTTACTTATTGAGTTTCATTGAAACTCATTATGTTTTCTTGGAAAAAAAAATTTAGTTTCAGGTTCACAGGATATCGCAAAGATTTCAGGATGAGAACTGAAGACATAAAGTTGGGATATTCAATTGGCAGTTGAAAAGTTTGTATATGCATGTGTAAAGTCGGTCATGAATTGTTGTAATTATTTTAGTGTCTAGTAAATATGTGAGAATCTCTAAAACTATTTTTGCAAGTTGTTACAAGGGCATGTGACACAAGAAATGTCTGAAAAATAGAGAAAGTTTTATCAAAATTTTAATAAAACTTTTTCTTTAGTGAAATTAAATTTTCAAACATTTTAAATGGATTTTTAGTTATTATTAAATTTTCAAGCATTTGATGCAATCTTTGAAAATTTTCTATCTTCAATGCTTTTGCAAAAGTAGCTGTAATTTGTTCTTTTGATCTTACGTGCAAAAGTTCAACTTCCTTGGAAGTGATATGCTCTTTGATGAAATGAAATTACACATCAATATACTTTGATCTTTCATGGTGAATTGGATTTTTAGCTAGTGCAATTGCTTATTTGTTGTCAACAAAAATTTGATTTGCTGTTTCATGCAACACTTGTAACTTTTCTAATAGTCTTCATAACCAAACTACATGACAAATACAAGAAGTTGTTGCAACGTATATTGGTTCACAAGTTGATAAGGCAACAATTAAGTTCTTCTTTGAAGACTAAGTAAAGGTTACAACTCTAAAATAGAACATAAAATCAGTAATACTTTTTCAATCATCAAAAACTTCTGATCCAATCACTATCATTGAAATCATTAATCTTCAAATTCTCCTTTGCTAGATAAATTAAGTCACAATCAATCATGCTTTTGATGTACCTTGATATCTTTTTTTCAACTTTCAAGTATGATGATTTGGAATTTTCCATATAACGATTAATTAACACAACTACATATAAGATATATGGCCTTGTGTAAGTTAAATATCTTAAACTACTAACAAGACTATTATGATAGGTTGGATTGATTTCTTTTCCTTTTCCTTCTTTGGTTAACTTACAACCAACTTTCACAGGTGTGTTTACAAGATGACAATCTTTCATATGAAATTTCTTCAAAAATTTCTTTTGCATATTTTGTTTCAAAAATAAAACTTCCTTCATAGTTCTGCTTCATTTCAATGCCAAAGAAATAAGCCATAAGGCCTAGATTTGTCATCTCAAACTCCTTTACCATTGCTCTCTTGAATTGGTTGATCATGGATTGATTATTTCCTACGAATATAAGATCATGCACATATAAGCAAGTGAACATGATGTCTCATGATGCATTTGATTTGGAATATAACGCATGTTCTTATGGGCATGTAATGAAGCCATTTTGAATGTAGCATGCATCAATTCTTGAATTCCACACTCTTGGTGCTAACGTGAGTCCATATAGGGCTCCCTTCGACTTGTACATTTTCTTTTCTTGTCCTTCAACTTCAAATTCGGGGGGGGGGGTTTGTTCCACATAGACCTCATCTTCAAGATATCCATTCAAGAAAACAAACTTTACATCCATTTGATAAATGTTCCAACTCTTTTGTGCTATTAATGCAATCAACAATCTGACAGTCTCTAATCTCACAACGAGTGCAAAGACTTCTTCATAATTGATTCCTTGTTGTTGTTGTTTGTACCCTTTCACAACAAGCCTTGCCTTGTGCTTCTCAATGCCTCCATTAGCATTTCTTTTTATTTTGAACACCTATTTAATTCCAATTTCCCTATGATCTTCAGAAAGTGAGGTAAGCTCCCAAGTGTTGTGTTTTGTTGATGAGTTTATCTCTTCTTTCATTGCTTTTCTCCATTTTTCGTCTTGAATTACTACCTCAAAAGTCAATAGATCAAAACTAGTGAAAAGACAAAGCATGCTACATTAATGAAAATCAAAGTCTTGTAGTGGCTTCTAATAGCTCTCGGATACTTCTTGTCTTCCTTGCAAGGACTACATAAGCAAGTTGTAATTGATTGAGTTCTGCCATCCAATGTTTGATTAGGTTCTTCAACCTGATCTTTTCTTTCTACTAGCCCTTTTTCTTTTTCAATAATAATATGCTTTTATTTATTTTTAGTGCTCTAATACCATATCTGTTCTTCATCAAATTCTACATTTCTTGAGAAAATGATCTTTTTGGAAATTGGATTGTATAACTTATAGCCACTTCCATTTTCTCTGCCAATTAGGATGCATTTTTGGCTTTTGCCCTTTAGCTTCGTTCTCTTCTTTTTAGGGATCTTTGCATAAGCAATACTTCTAAAGTTGCTTAAATGCCTTGCTTTTGGTGTGCAATGACCCCATGCTTCTTTAGGTATGACATTTACAATGCTTTTAGTTGGAAATTTGTTCAACAAATAAGTAGCGTAAGCAGCAGCTTCTCCCTAGAAGTACTTGGGAACATTTCTTTCATGCAACATGCTCCTCACCATATTGAGAATGGCTCTGTTCTTTCTTTCTGAGACACCATTTTGTTAAGGTCTTGAGGTATGGTAAGCTGATGAATAATTCCATTTTGCTTGCAATACTCTTCAAATTCTTTGACATATACTCATCACCTTGATCAGTTCTCTAGGTTTTGATATAATAGCCACTTTGCTTTTCCACCAAAATTTTGAACTCTTTAAATTTGGAGAAAACTTCTTTCTTCTTTTTCATCAAATAAACTCAAGTCTTGCTACTGTAATCATCAGTGAAAGAAATGATATACCTATTTCCAGCTTTTGAAATGGAGTTGATTGGTCTGCAAACATTTGAATGAACCAGATCAAGATGCACTGATGCTTTTCTCGAAGTTGTTCCTTTGGACGTCTTTCTTGCTTGCTCGCTTATCACATAAGTTACACATATCTTACTTAGGCATTCAATTCATGGCGTTCCTTTTAACCTGTGACTTCTTTCTAGCAACTTCAAGGCTTCAAAATTTACATGGTCATATCTTATGTGCCAAAGAATTAAATCATTTCCAATGGTGTCCTTGAAACAATTTCCTTGAATAGCAATAATGGAAACATTCTATTCTTTGTTCTTTTAACAGAAGTGATCAACATGCCATTTTTATCTCTTAAATTAATTGATAAATTCTTCATGTGAATATCAAAGCCTTTCTCCAATAGTTGACCAAGCTAAGAACATTATTTTTAATATATGGTGCATAATAGACATTTATAATCGAGCAAGTCTTTTCAATTTGCATTCAAAGAATAATTTTGCATTTGCCTCTAACTGAGATTTTTGATAGATTAGCCAATGTGATGTTGCCATAATCTTGTTCATTTAGCTATGCCAAAAAGTTTTTTGTCCCACACATATGATTTGATGCACCAATGTCAAGAAATTGAATAGAAGGGTTACAAGTATCTTGATTGTTGATGGCAAGCAAAGAAACACATTTTCCTTTTTCATCTTCTTCTTCTTTCATGGAAAAGTTTGCTATTTCTCCTTCATTGTTTCCTTAGTAACATTCATTGGCATAATGACCAAACTTTTTGCAAATTTGGAATTAGATTTGAGATTTGTCATATTTTTGAAAATTTTCACCTTGACCTCTTCTTCAACTTATCTCCTTAATTTTGACTTGAATGGAATGGTTGTGATCTATTAGCTTTTCTTCCTCTACAGACAAAGCCTCGTCCCCTTTGAAATCTTCATCTGTTGAAAATAGGCTTTTGCTCTTTGAAGTTGAGTTTAGTGTGTAAAGCTTGCTCAACAATAGTTTCTTCAAAAGGATTGAAAAGCCAATGTTCATAAGCAACTAGTGTGCCTTTCAATTCTTTGATTGACATTTTCTTCAAATCACTGGATGCTTCAATAGTCATAACTATATAATTAAATTTTAGATTTATAATTAAATTTTAGATCTAAAAATCTCAAAATTTTCTATATCACACAAACATCTTCAAAAGTTTCATCATTCCTCCTCATTTGGTGAGTAACAGTGATTGCTTTGTTTACATAATTCAGAACAGATTTTGATGACTTCATCTATAAGTTCTTGATCTTTGTTCTCAAGGTTCAAAGATAAATCTCCTTTACTTTTGTTATTCTACCAAACACCTTTTCAAGGAAGTCCTAGGCTTTGTTTAAGGTTTTTTTAGGAGTAACAAATTCAAAATTATATTCCCTAACTACTTGATAAATTGTAAAATGTGCCTTCTTTTCTCTTTTTCTCTATTCTTGAAACTCCTCTTTTTTACTCGTCTGATTTGGCCTCTTCTTCTAGGGTTTTTTCTTCAAAAGCCTTTTTCCACAAGCTCCCACACATTCACTGAACCCAAAAGAGCTTTCATTTGGATACACCACATATCATAATTTTCTTGAGTAAGAATGGGTGCTTGGTGTTGAAAGATGACACTAGTGGAAGCCATTCATATTTACAAAAACAAAAAAAAAGGACTCTAAAACTAGCCCAATTATAAAAAATAAGGAGCAAGAAAAATAAGTAGGTGGCTTAGCCATCCAAATAAAGAAATTAGAAGTTCAAGCAATGATATCATATGCTAAAAAATAACATGTGGGATGTTTTGTAATATATGAAGTGGAGGAAAAAATTATATGAAGAACATGTATATTAGAAAGTTTAATAACTTTGTAAATATAAGTCACTAATACAAATATCTCACCATCACAAATTTTTATTATTCAAGATTTCATTCTATTTTTCTCTCAAAAAAGCTTATTTTGTTTGAAGCTTTCTACACTCTATATGCCATACACCACACATCTTGCACTCATTTTGTTTTATTACACTACAACATAACAATTCCCAAACTAGATCAACCTGCCTATTTATAGGCAAAGGATCGATTGACTTGTTACCCAATTCTAAAATAAGTTGGCAATAAAAAAAATAATAATTAGAAGCCTAGTACACAATTTCCAATTGCGTGCTTTTCATGTGCTAAGGTCACTTGCAATCAGTGCTAAGTGCAATTGGCCTAAACTTGTAAAGATTGATATCCCTATGCACTATAGACTTATACTAGCTAATTTGTTAGCTTCACAAAAAAGGTCAAGATTTTGTGCTAAGCTTGCATGCATTCTACATGTGAAGTGGCTCCCTCATTTCTTCCTTCAATTTGTCACAGACACTACAACATATTTGATTTTTGGCAACGACTAAAAATCAATGCCTAAAGTATGAAAATTATTGCCTATAAGAATAAGCAATGGTTTTTGGTCATGCTCTTGTTGAGTGTTACCTATTCTTTAAGGCAATGGTTTTTCTGGAGTTTCTGGCAACAATAGAAAAAATTGTTGCCTGTTGTTTAGTTATAGGCTTTTGCATTTTTATTTGACAATGGTTTCTCACCATTGCTAGAATAAGCAATGGTTAAAAATAGATAAAAAAAACCATTGCCTATTGGCAATAATAGGCAATGGTTTCTCACCATTGCCAAATAAAAATGAGAAAACCATTGCCTATTGTTCAATTATAGGCAATGGTTGATAAAAAAATTGTTGCCTATTGCCAATAATAAGCAATAGCTTCTCACCATTGCCAAATAAAAATAAAAAAAAACTATTGCCTATTGTTCAATTATAGGCAATGATTTTTTCATTTTTATTTGGCAATGGTAAGAAACCATTACCTATTGTTGCCAATTATATTATAGACAATATGTAAAAACTGTTGTCAATTGATCATAACACTAGAATAAGCAACTGTTAAAAAATGTTGCCAATTATATTAAAGACAACATGTAAAAACCATTACCAATTGATCATAGGCAACGGTTTTTAAGATATAGGTAATGCTTTTACATTGTTACCAATCATAGGCAACATTTTTGAAAAAGAAAAATTAAAACATTCATTTGATTAAAAAATATTTAAGACATTTATTTCATTAAAAAAAATAAAGTGTTGAATATAATTGAGTGTTTATTATTTCAATCTCAAAATAAAATTTTAACTAAATAAATCCCCTTAACAAATTAATAATATTCTAAATAACAATGGAAGAAGTTTAAATCATATTCTAACTAAATAATAATTTACTCTTGGTTGTTGATAGCTTTTAGTTTCCAGCATCATTCTTCTCTCTTTAAATCCTTCTTCCATGTCAAGCTCTTCACCTATCCTTATTGACTCCAGTCTCCTAAAAATTGCATCATCAAATTCTAAAAAGCATCTAACCCTAACCTAAATTCAAAAAGACCATACTGACATAAAGCTAAAAGAAAATACAAAAACTTCTTATATAACTCATGGCTATTGACCAATTCTTACAAAAAAAGAAGAACCAGAGCATAAAATACAACCAGGGATGACCACATTTATATATAACACAATCCTACATGTATGCATCTGTAGCTCTAATCAATGAGTTGTCAACATAATTTCATACCCAACTCAATAAGCAACATAAAATTTTTCTGTTCCTTTTCATGCTGTTGTACAGAACCATCAAATATCTTCTTAGATTGCTTCAACAAGAACTTCAGAACCATAGGTGTATGTGAGAAAAGCTACACAACAAACATGAAAAGATAATAAGTGGAAACTAGAGAGAAAGTATGCACTGAATCACAGGGTTATAAGAATGTATCACTAAACAAGCTCCTAAACCTCTTGGCTATAATGGCTTCTATGGGATGAACTCATTTTAGAATCATGATGTTGGTTCTTCTTCCTTATAAATCTTCTTCCTAAGGTTCTTCTCTTGAAAGAATCAAAGATGAATAGAAATTGAATGCAAAATCTCATCTCCATATTATCTCCATACAAGTTAGCTTATCTTATGACCTCTTCCAACTCTTTCTTGATTTTCTCAGCTTCTTCCATCAATTCCTTATCTAGTAATTTCTTGTTTGATGATTTTTCTTGAGCATCCTTTAGACTTGCTATCTTTGCTTTAATATCATCTGAAAGCTTCTAATTGATTTCAGCTTTTAGTTTTTCTTGTTCAGTTTTAGCTCAATGAGCCTATTAATAGTGTTAAGCTTATGAAGCTTCTGCTTCAATCCAAGAAAGGTGCCTAGCTGTGACATTCTGCTCTTGAATTCTTACATTATCTTGTCCACCTTTTCCTTCAAGTTTTGGTTAAAAGGTTGGTTTGGTGCACGATTTGAGGAGGATTTCGATAACTCTAGCTTCACAAACTCTACTTTGTCTTCTAACCCCATTGCTATGATTCCATTGGTAATCTCTTTGTCTACTTCTTGCTTAACCTTTTGAATTGTTTCCTTTGTAATGGGATCAAATGGTCCTTTCAATTCAAAGATTTTCTTCTTAAGACTTTGAAGCTCAGACTCAATATT
Organism: Saraca asoca; assembly: GCA_026873985.1. Classification (NCBI taxonomy): domain Eukaryota; kingdom Viridiplantae; phylum Streptophyta; class Magnoliopsida; order Fabales; family Fabaceae; genus Saraca; species Saraca asoca. The sequence continues at coordinate 11,852 of JANHAO010003380.1, forward strand.
AGTAATCTTAGATGTGTTGACATTAGCTAGCTTCATGTTGTGCTTTCTCCCGGGTTCCACAAGTTTTCCTTCTTGAAAACCTCCAATTGACCGAAATTTGAGTCTCTAATGGTGTATAAGCTCTTTTGCATTCATTTTTGTCAACTCTTGTATGCATTACAAGGATTTTATAAGTTCACTAGTAAGAAATTGAAACTTAACATAAATGAGAATATGGGAAAGGACCCACCCTCAACCTCCCACCAAAAGGAAAGAAGAGTGAACAAAGTAATGAAATCAAGACTGCTTACACATAAAAGAATAGTGCTTCTTGCACACATGAATCCCTTTACACTGCATATATGGCATAATATAAGTCACACTGCCCACCTACTTTTTAATAGATGGGGACAATTTAAATCAAACTTTGTCTGTAAGTGCATTGTGAGGGATCTTTGTATGCAAGTAGTACTTTACATAAAAATGGGTAAAGGAATACTCTAATGACAACTGTATCTCGGCATGAACTATTATCACTAGGATAGGCCCTAATATATTCTAAACTTAAATGGTAGAGAAGATAGAAGGCAATTAGAGCATCCATAGCAGTATAGTCAAGAGTCAGTTAGTTTTCTAGAACATGAATGCCTAAATCATGTTTTTACAGCAATATACTTATATGGCATTGACGCCTAACTCGATATAGCTAATGCTATAACATATTCTCCAAACACGGCCTTGCTAGAATACCTAAATGGCTAAATCTTCCCTATTTCCTAATTTGTCATTGACCAGATTTCCTATGTATTAGTCCTTTGTAATAAGTTGGTTTTGTTCTAGTACAAGTATTCCTTTTGCTTTGGATAGAAATTGAAAATTGAAAAACAAAGTAGGATATTCAAGAAACAGGATGGTTAAGATACAAAATGATAATTAGATCATAAGAAAAAATAATTACAAGATACCAAAGATTTTACTTAATTGTGTACATTTATACATATAAACATTGCTTACCTTCATGGCCAGAGTAATTGCAAGCTTAATTTGATGTGAAGTCCATCTAGGATCAGCATGTGTACCACCAAAATGCTCCTACAGAGCATAGTAATATAACATCAACAATCAAAGTTTAAAAATAGCATATATAATATGCATACCAAGAAATGTAGGGACAGGTAGTGCAATTTGTGAAACTTAAAAAGATAGCTATTACAGGAATAATGCTAGTCATGCTAATCTTGATTCACTCACTCTCACCACATACTTGGCAAAATTTGATTTAAACTAACCCTATCTATCTAGATTCTATTAAGTGTATAATGAATAAGACTAAGCAAATCAAAATACATGTAACTGACATTACTCAGCTACATGAAATATTGCTATCTTAGGACTACACAATTTAAAATATATGGTCACATTGGAAAGGGAAACACAACAAGGAATTAATGTGCTTACAGGAATAACACCATCAGTAATGCCAAGTCTATAATGTTCTTGAGCTGTTATTTTTAGCTTCTCAACTGCCTGCACAAGTTCCAAAGTAAACTTAAATTAACAAAAACTAGATGAAATACTCCAAATAAGCACAATAAGTGATACAATGTATCATCTTAGGAGCATCTTAGGAAGACTTCCACAATATTGCAGCACAGGCTTCAGGACTAGCTTGAAAAACAAGAATAAAATGAACATATTTGATAAACTATTTATCAAGTATTATGGCTTTTGGAAAGGACAATCCACCAAAGACAGTAAAAGGTAGCTGTAAAATGAAAAATTATAGCTAAAATTATGTATCAAATGATCTTCATTAACAAACATGGACCTTTTAACTGAAATGTTGAAAAGGTAAACTACGTAAAAGATAATGGCAAAATCATGTGGCAAGCTATGTCTTGCCAGTTCAAAGCAATAAGAAAGTTCAGGAAAGATTCTTCTACAATTTAGCATAAACTATAATAGGAAAAGTACTTTTTCAAGCCTTTATTAAAGGGTCCATTGGTCATAAAAAAGGGAGAGAAAATTGGAAGAAAAATAAATTAGTAGGATGCACCTGCATGATTACAAGGATGATAGACCTATGCTGATTAAGATTATGCAACAATGATTTGAGATTACTTGTAGATGTCATAACCAACAAGTCATAAAAGAATTCACTGTATTGTGGTTTTATGGAACAACTGATAGAACAAATTGTGTATTGGACCGAATTTGGCCAAACTAATGTTTAAATGTAGATTAATTTCATTGAAAAGATTAAAAAAAAAGGTGTTTCAAGTAGGTTTTGGTTAATAGGTACTGCAATGATACTTCATAAATCATAAGAATTCAACTTATAATGTGAAAAAAGAACAAATGATGAAAGAAGGAAAATGAGAGTATAATCACAAGAAACCTTTTGTTGAACACTAGATTACACACAAGGCCTGTCTCTAGCTCAAAGTTTTTCTTCTGCACTACTACTAGAAAACATGTCTCTATTATTATCCTCTATCTTAGGTTTTTTAAGAAATATTTCTGCTAAGATTCACATTTAGGCAACTAAAATCTAACTTCTTGAGCAAGCCACATGATCTACCTTCACGACTAACAATGGATAAGTTATCATAATTGCTCCAAGTTTAGCCAATGCTCCAAAAAGAAAGATCTAGAGACACCAGACAATCTTAGTGTCAGGATGTTTTAAACAATAAAAAGCAACATAAGATAAAAAATAAGAAATGTGAATAGGACATCACTTAAAGGTGATGCCACTCAGAAAAGTGAAACGAGCCACACCTCTAATGCAGTTACCTTATTGCTACCGTTGCATCTTTTTTTAAGCTTAGTCAACATGGCTTCATACAACATGAATTGTATGGAAGGATTGCATACTTGTGATCGGCAACAGAACCAATTAGTAATACTACCTTAGCATGTTAGAGAAAAATTTGAAATGTACCATGATCAATGTTGGTAATACACCTTTCCAAAAACCCCAAACTCCACCTTCATCATAGACTTATTGAATTTGTAAATGCATATTAGAGTGTTAAACCTTTAAACACATAAAAAGGAAACCTCTGGGATTGAAGCAAAACATGATTATATATATATAATATGACAACTTGGAATAATCAATCAATTGGTTAAAATATTTACATATGATGGAATAGAAAAGGAACCAGATCAGCATAATAATCAAAACTAAAAGTTCAGTTTGCCAAAGATTTATCATAGGAAAGTGATATGGTAGAAAGTAGCAAAGCAATGTAGACTTTACCTACCACATAGCTAGTTCCATATGGAAGAGGCTCAATTGCAGAAAGAATAGTCTGTTCTATGGCAACTAACAACCCCTGATCTAGGGGTAGATTTCTATTTGGCTTTTTTCTATGTGTCTGCAACATAAAGAAGTTATTAACACAATAATAGAGGGGACCAAACTGTGAGTTTATGAGACTTGCTTAGTGAATGGTGGGTCAGGCACGAAGGCATCTTGTTTATTTTTTTGGCCATGATCTAAGTTATTGTGAACACTAAAACACCAGTTCATAAGAGAGAAAGGTTTTTCAAAACTTAAAAATATGTGTACCATATTATTCTCTATTTTAATGAGTGAAACTAAAAAATCATTTTTCATTTTCACTACATGTGGTAAACCCAAACTAGCTGCCAAAGTTATCGTTTTGGGTTCCCATGGTATAGGAAACAAAACTTATCAGCAGGTGAAGGAGAATGCAAGTAGGGATATAAGAGGAGAAAATGAAGTTTCCTAAAAGAAGATTAAAAAAATGGATATAGGTTTGGCCCTTTATTATGTTTAATGCAAAACAAGGAATTACAAATAGGAACCTAGAAAAGAGGAGGGGATGTAGATGAAGGAGAACGCAAGCAGAGATAGATAAGTGGCATAGATGTCAACTAGCATTTTACCTGCATGCGTCTAACAACTACCCAGATGGGATTTGTCAAGAGCACATTAACATACCTACAAGGATTTACATAACCCTCTGTAAATTGCAAAATAGGCTTTCTACTTATTAGTAGTCAATGTAACAATAGGGCCAATGCAAAAACAATCATACAAAGCTCGATATTAAAAATAGCGCAATTAAACCTTTTCAACCAAAAACATGATAAAAAAAAGATGAGTATTGTATGGACCACTACTTTATTTAGACACTTAAACTTTCAAAGATGAAAAGAAACTAGAAATTAGGAATCATAGTCCCTTCACTGACAAAGTAACTCACCCAGATAAAGCAACAACGAGAAGTGAGGAGAGCATCCTAACTGATTCATCACTAATACCTTTTCTTTTCTGTTATAGTATAGCTACTTTAGCCTTTTTCCTGAATATTTGATAGAAATAATAATAAAAACCTTGTACCATAAAAGAGTCTAGAGAAGAATGCCCTAACAGAGCACGCCATTACTATCCAACTACAGACCTTGAATCAATAGCTTGTTAATGTATGGTTGTTGTTGGCCTCCTCTGGAACGGTGGTTCAGCGCATAGCTTTGTCATACTGATCTTCCATTGACAAGTTCGAAAGGTGAAGGAAAAGGGTAGCAATAAGGTCTTCGGAGGAGAGGAGATTTAGATATGGTGTTACAACAATGAGAAAGGGGCATAATTTTCATTTTTTGATAAAAGGAAAATTGATTAAGAGAAAAAAAATGTTTTATGAGTTATTACTATTTAAGGCAACACTCAAAAAATTATTGTCTATTATATTTATGGCAACAATTTTAAGTAATTGTTGCCTAAAATTAGAAACTAAGGCAACAATAAAAGAAAATGTTGCATATTTAAGTTATAGGCAACAGTTTTTGAATGTTCCTAGGTTTAATATTGTCAAAGGCCAAACATGTTGTAGTGAGAAGAATGATATTATCTTCACAATTTTGGTTACACTATTTTCATATCAACATTAGCCTATTGCAACTCGCATTTTAGACTACTTAACTTGTATCTTATTTGAAAATAAGTTTAGTTACTGCCAACAATTATTGCATAGCAAAACTTTTCAAAAAAAGATTGCAACAATATATCAATACCACCTATTCTTCTTATCAATATGTGCTAGAGTACATTCATATATATAATATTTCGAACTTCACTTTACTTCAAAGCAAAATTTTCTGGTTTCAGCCCTGCACCATTTAAGCACACCTATCAACATCAGATGGCAACTCGATTCACAAAACACAACATCTTAATGCTAGGAATGCTCATGAGACCAAGCATTTCAAATCAATAGCTTAACTGTAAAGCCATACACCGATAACACAATTATATCAAGTTACAAGTGCCTTGTTTTGTTGAAACCAATCATCAACTGTGATGATACCATATTACCAACGTGATGATAAAATCTACTAGGAATTTTATTCACGTACATTTATACTTATTTCAATTTGAATCCGTTTATTTTATTTTAAGTGTTAGAATTTCTTATATTAGACTAAGTTTAATTTTATATTATGACTGGATTATTGGAATGCCATAATAATATTGTAAAATATACTAATTAAAATGTGATCATATTATTGAATCTAAGTTGGCATCTAGAGCAATATTGAATTTTAATTGTGTAAGCCTTATAACTAAGTTAATGATAATGGATCAATTAGTCAACTAGATTTATAACAGAATAGGTCCATACTTGCATCCTAGATATACTTGTAGCCACCCTCGTTAAGAAATATATGAATTGTTTTCATCTCTTTGTTAGGACATGTAAGGAGTTTATCTGATTTGGAAAAGTTGCTTTAATGGATTGAATTAATACTAGGTACGCTTATCTATATTAATTATTTTAGTGAACAAATTTAGATAATTTGTAACATAACGTACAAATTTGGTTATTAGCTAATATTTTCTACTGATTTTAGCAATTAGTATTAGAGCTAATTTTTCTTTCACATTGCAAGACTCAAAATTTATGTAGATTTATTTGACAATTTTATGCATCTAATCTGTTGGAAAATCCATAATTTGCGATAAGAAATATTATGGGTTTTGTATGAATAATTTTTCTAATTATTGTTGTTATATTATGTATAAATAATTTTTAGAGTTTGTATGTATTCTATTGTGATTAAAACAAAACCATGAAATCGTTTTCCAAATTTTTCCTAAAAGGGGATTTTTTTTTTTAATTGAGCATAACTTATGCTATTTCCTTTAAATTGATTTGTGATTTTATTTTAAATCTTTGTGCCTAATAAAAAAATCCAATTTAGTTTGAACAAAAATAGATTTGGGAATAGAATTTTGAAAGAAATTTTTTGAACACACCATGGCCATTCAGGTTCTACTCCTTTTTTTTTTATAAAATTCTTCTTAATTATTGGATATTTGTTCAAATTGAGGGATGCGTGTGTGTTAGAATAATTAAATAATCAAAACCCCTAAGTTTATTTTATTAAACCTAAACTACGATTGCATTATTGTGTGAAATTTTTGAAGAAAAGAACTTAGTTGATTCGGTGGTTTTGAGTTAAAATTACACTAATTTTTTCATGATTTTGTGAAATTAATTAAAGGGTTGAGTTTAGAAAATTAGATGAAAAAAACCCTCTCAAAAGATTGACAAAATATGGCCAAATTTGGGATAATATCAAATGGAGTCAAAGTGGGAAGACACAAACCCAGAAGTTAGCATATTCAGGTGATGAAGAAGGTGATTTGTCATGACTAGCTCAAAGGCCACATGCGTTAGAAGCATGTGTGTGCTACGTGCCACGTAACATCAACAGATGGTAGTGCAACTGGTACAATTGAGCTCCAGTCTTTGAGCTCTATTTTATGGGATTCTTTTATATTTTCTTGAAAATAAAAATATTTTATTTACTTTTACCCAATTTATTTAAGTGATTATTTGATGTTATTTGGGTTTAAAAAATTTTATTATATGTTTCTTACATATTGGACTACTATCTATAATTTTTCTAGAATTTGTGGATATAGTTTAGTTATTATTTGAATTTTATATAATTATATGTGTAAAATTGGCAATATGATGGAATTATGTTACTCATGTTATTTGAACACAAAAAATTTGCTCTATGATTCTTACATGATATGCAACTACATGTGTTTTTTTTTTTTAGATTGATTTAATATTGTTTGCACATTTAAAATATTTTTTGGATTGTTGTGTGCAATTTGTAAAATTATATAAGAATCAATTTTGCTTATATTATGCCATGAAATTTTGTCTAACCATATACTCACCTATCATAGGACTAGTTACATAAAGTTTTGCTAAAATAAAAACTTGAAATTATATCAAGAAGAGTGTTATGTTAGTAATACGCGTGTGCACACACACACACACACACACACACATACACACCCTATCAATGTAATATTATTAACATAATTTGTTGGTAATAATGTGAGTGTTAGAATTACTTATATTTTTAAAATTTTAAATATCCTATTAGTGTTAGGTTTTACAAATGTAGTATGAAATTCTTATGCTATATTATGAAGCCTTAAATGCCCTATATATGTTGCATTTCATAATGTAATACTGCTTAGAATTGCATGGTTATTTAGGAAATATCGTAGCACAACTATGATGAACATGTAATTTTAGAACTTTATGATGAATTTCATAATTGTTATTTCCTCAATATTTTGTTGCCTATGTAATTAATTACCATGAAAATGATAAATGAGATCAATTTTGAGAACTAGATTGAGTAATAGATATATGGGCTGAATTGCTAATATCATATCTGGTAATCACCAAATTTTATATTTGACATGGAAAGAGGAATAACTAGAGATAGATGGTGACTTTACTATAACACAAGTGTTCTTCATAAAAAATGGACATACTCTAATATAATGTACTTAATGGTTTTAGTACATACTAAGAAAAAGACCATATGAAAGATATTATTGACTCTCCAACTACCAAAGCGTTTTGGACTCTGTTGCTAATAAGTTCATAAAGTTCAATAAAACTAAAAACAAATATTACCTTTCATTGCTGGATAAAATTGTTTAGAAGATATTACCTCTTGTTATTGGATAAAACTATTTAGGGTAGTGTTGGTGAAATTTGTGAGTGTATCAGAATCAATGTACTATTCTAATCACTCATGGACATGAAAGTAGACTTAGAAAATAATCATTTAATTTAGCATGTATGGAGTCTCTTTTGGTTCAAAATTAATGTCCTAAAGACACTATCTCACACTCAAAAGGATAAATAGACTTTCATTGAAATGACCTCTATTATTAGTTAAATTATAGATGACATAAAGAAAACAAAGGTCACTTTGTTCATTTTCTTTCATATGGATCAAGTGCTAAGCATAGAAATTAGTCACACCTAAAAAGAAACCAATTGCATAAAGCAAGAAAGTTGATTTGAGTGTTTATCACAATAGATAAAAATGTTTCTGCTAAATCTAGTAAAACATTATGCCAAAGACTTGGTGGTTAAACAAATGTGCAATCACTTACATTACAAACTCATTATAGACATTAAGAAATAAGATTGAGAAACAAGAGGATGCCAAGCTATAAAAAGTTGATAGTTAGATTGGAAATGGTGGAAAAGTGTGAGATGAGCATGTAGGAATAGTTGCCTCCTTAAGTTTATCTCTAGTCATATTTTGGTTTAACTAAGTGATAATATTTGTACACTTTTCATGAGAAGAAATAGCTTTCAATTGTTGTTTTGGACCTAAAAAACAATTATCATTTGGAAATTGGAAAGTTAATTCAATAAATACTATGGTTAGATACAAAAGGGTTAAAATTAATATGAGATCCTCAATGCTATAGCATAGGGTCTAAGTGATATCTCTACATAAGAGATGGAGTGATTGATAAAAGAAGATATTCTGAATGACCTGGACTTATTTGTTTTAGCACGTGTGTTGATTGCATCAAGGGAGAAACTCCCTGCTAGAGCTAGAAAAGGAAAAAGGATTGAAAGGTGGGATGTGTTAGAGTTGATTCACAATAATGTAAATGGATTGATTATGATGAGTGCTATTAGTGAATACCATATTTCACCTTCATTGGTGATTGATCAATTTTTTGTTAGATAGAAATATCCACTGAAAAGTTAGAATCTTTAATTCTTTTCAACCATTTAAAGTTGAGATTGAACTCAAAATAAGAAAGAAAATTAAGTGCATTAGTTCTGATAAAGGTGGTGAGTGCTATAGAGATATGATAAACTAATAGAAATTTTGATTCTTTTATGCTATACATTAAAGATTGTAGATTTTGAGGCTATCAATCTTATGCATGGAAAGCCTAAACAAAATTGTATCACAGGAAGGTGGAATTACACACTCATGGATATGATCAGATAGATGTTGATGCATTTGAATTTACTAAACTTTATATAAGATGATGCTTTAAAGATGACATTGTGTATTTTGAATAAAGTCCCTAGTAAATTTGTACCTAAAACTCTGTATGATATGTTGTATAAGAAAAGCCTAGTCTTAGGCATTTCCATGCCTTAGGTTGCAAAGATGAAGCGAAGCCATATGGTCAATTTATTAAGTAACTTGATCTGAAGACTATTAACGGTCACTTTATTAAACGTTGTAATGGCTATAAAAGGTAATAGATTTATTGTCCAATCTATACCACCAGGGTTGTTAAAGCATCTTGTTTTGTTTATTAGTTGAATAATGGGAGTAAAAGACTATGTAACATCTCTCTTAGAGATGTACAAGTTGTTATTTCACTAGCACTGTCAATGATTGAAAGAACCAAATTGGTTAAGAAAATGATCTAGTACAACAAATGGTATAACCAAGGTTAAAAGTTGGAAAATAGAATGCTTCATTGGTAAGTAGAAAAGAGGCAAGTCTTGTAAATATATTACCCTTAAGGAAATCCTAGATAGCTCAAAGATTAAAAATTACTAATGACTAAGTGATACACTTGTAGGGGCACAAATTTGATGTCAATAATGGTAAAGATCTCACCATTTTTCAAGAAATAATTTTAAGTCCTAATTCTTTACAATGGATGAAGGTTATGAATGATGGATTATTTTAATGCTCTATAATAATGTGAGAGATTTTATAGAGTTAACTATTTATTACAAGCCTGTTGGATGCAATAGGGTTTTTAAGACCAAAAGAGATACCCAAGGAGTGATTAAAAGGTATAAGGTTGGATTGGTAGCAAAGGACCACACTCAGAAAAAAAGACATTGATTATAGAAAATTCCTTATTTGTTTTAATTGAAAATCGTTTGAATTGTTATGGTGTTGGGGGCTCATTTCGACTCAAAGCTTCACCAACATAATGTTCAAATGGCCTTCTTAAATGGTGATTAGTTAGAAACTGTTCATGTAAACCAACCATATGGTTTCCAAGATAGTAGCATAGAACACTTAAGGTGTAAATTGAAAACATTCATATATATGATTTAAATAAAGAGTTGAGACAATGGTATTTCAAGATAATTGAGATTGTGATTTCTCTTGGGTTCAAAGAGAATAATGTAAATCTGTGTATCTGTTTTAAATTGGGTACATGCACATTTATGATTCTAGTCTTGTATATTGATGATGTTCTCCTTGAAAATAATGATTTGAGCTATGTCATTGAAAAAAAGCATATACTACCTCTATATTTTAGATATAAAGAATCTTAGTGATGTCATTTTTGTGCCAAGCATATAGATCCACTATGATAGATCCTAGGATCTTCATGACTTGTCTCAAAGATTGTATATTGAAAAGGTACTTAGGTGATTCAATATCTTTTATGTGCTCTTTAAGTATTTCATCCTTTCAGAAGGGTAGGATTTTTTCTAAAGCCAGTGTCCTCAAAATAATGTAAAAATTAAATATATAAAGTAGGTTATATATATTTCTGTTGTTGGTAGTTTATTGTATGCTCAACTATATACACATCTTAATATTGCTATGTGTTTAGTGTACTTGAAAGATACTTGAGTGATCTTGGTAAAAAATATTAGACTATTATAAAGAAAGTTATGGAGTACCTATAAGATACAAAGAATTTTGTATTGATCTATTGCAGGTCTGATGATTTGATTGTTACAAGCTACTCTAATTTTGATTTTTCGAATTACTCAGTCAATAGAAAATTGATATCTAGATACATTTTTATGATAATAAAATGAATTGTATCATGGAAACTATTGAACAACCAATTATAACAACCTCTACTATGGTGGTAGTGTGTGTTGTATGTTGTGAAGCCATTTGTGACGCTATATAGTTAAGGAATATGATATCTAAATTCAAAGTTATAGAGGGCATCTCTAATACCTTAAACATATGTTGCGACAATGCTACTATAGTGAAATTTTCTCAAAATAATAATGAAGTATCACTAGTACAAAGTATTTTGATATTAAGTATCAATTTGTTATAAAGAAAATACACAAGTATTATACATGTTGCCAAGGATCGTATGCTTACAGATTCACTAACCAAAGACTTAAAGGTTAAATTATTTGCGAACAAATGATGAGAATGAGTTTGCTAAGCCTTTTGATGTTCAGAATTAGTGGGAGTTTCATGTTTCTTATTAAAATGATGAATTAGTGTTATTATTATCTTGAAATTAGTGAAACGTTAATGATATTACCATGTGCTTCATATATTTGTACATATGATATTGTTGATTGTGCACATTTATTTTATGGCATATCGATAGAGACATTTAGATCTTGTCTCATTGTTATGTTAAAATTTATTAATTCTCATTTTGGCATCTTAGGTGGATGCATGGACCATGTTGTAAAGATATATACAAGATTACATTTTGATTTGTATGTCTTATTACTCACACAATCTACATCTTGTTTTTTCATTGTTGAAATATAAGTGTTCAAGACATATATATGACATCAGCATTCCTATCAGATATGATGATATGCATTATTGGGTATTTATAGTGGACCTATGGTGCAATGGTGTCATAATTGTTATTGGCATTCATTATTGTGGCAAGATATTGTAATCCAATTGTTTGTTTATTAAACTATATTATTCAAGTGGAAGATTGTTAGAATTTTCTATATTGGACTACCATAATTTAATTTTATATTATGATTGGATTATTGAAATGCTACAATAATATTATAAAATAGGTTAATTAAGATGTGACCATGTTATTGGGCCTAAGCTGGCAGCTAGATCAATAGTAAATTTTAGTAGTGTAAGCCTTGTAAATAGGTCAATGATGATGGGTCAATTGATTCAGTAAGATTACAGCAAGACATTACCTACTTACATCCTAAATAGAGTTGTAACTGCCCTATTGATATTATAGAATTGTTTTCATTTCCCTATTTTTGTTAGGGCATATGAGAAGTATACTTAACTTGAAAGATTCACTTTAATGGATTAATTCAATAACAGGTACCCATATCTTTATGCATTGTTTTATTATATAAGTTTAGATGACTTGTAACATCATGTGCAGATTTAATAGGAATTTTTTTCATAGACATTTACATTTATTTCAATATTGAATCCATTTTTTTTTTATTTCAGTGCCCTACTTGGAAATTTTTTTTGGACACACACTCTTTCACAAAAGAGTAATACTCATATTTTACTATTATCATATAAGCAAGGATTAATTTAAAGTATAGAGTAAAATTTTAAACCAGTCTAATGTCTCTTTTATAATCGTAATTTTTTGTGATTTTATTTTATAATTATTATATTTTATACTTCCTTATAATTTAATTTACTAATCTTAATGTAATTGTAAGTATGATTATAATTGCAATTGAAAATCATAACATATAAAGGGAAAAAAAAAAAGAGAAACCTTATAAAATAAATGCATTCAACATATTTGGATATGTATTCAGCCATAGGTACCCATACATAATAATGTAAAAGGACATACTTATAAGCACAAAAACCCTTCAAAACGATACAAAACAAAATCACAGCTCTTATTTTAGCAAACAAAATTATGTTCTAATTCATGGATAATTCATTGTTGTGGGGTGCCTAGGGTAGCGACCATGGGGTGGAGAACTGTGAGTTGGTGGCTCCTCAACTGAAGGAATGTATTCTGGTGGCTTGCGTTGGTGCTCCGCTGATTTGTGGTGGTGCCCCTTTGACGACTTTTGGTGGTGCTCTACTGGTGTCCTGTGCTGGTGCTCCTCTGGTGATTTGTAGGTCGGGGGTTTCTGCACCGGTGGCTTCTCATAAGGATTGAAGATTGGTGGCTTCTCATAAGGAGGCTTGAAGACTGGTGGCTTTTCCACCGGCCCCTTATAGACAGGAGGCTTGTATTTGGGTAGGTAATACACCGGTGGCTTGTACACCGGATAGGGGATGTAAACTGGTGGTTTCTTAGCCAGTGACTTGTATTGATAGGTTGGCAGCTTGTAGTACTCAGCTAGACCTGAGGTGGCAGGAAACACCACCCCAAGAAGCAAAACTAGCCAGTGTAGTGAAGACATGTTTTGAGTTTCTTGTGGCGTAAAAGGCTTGGGTTGGGCATGTATTTATGTAGGAAATTAGGGTTATATGTAGGTGAAGAGTTTGTCCATATACATATTTTATTGCAAAATGCTTGTTTTAAAAAGTAGGGTCATATGTTGGATCATATCATAAAAAAAATAAGAAAAAAATTGTTGTTCTCTTAGATACTTTGGGTTCAAATTTGGTGAAAATCCGTAAGAATATTAAATTCTTACGAACTTATTAGAGTCAATGGAATCATGGAGATAGGAAATCACTAACAAAGTTTAGAAATCCTTTTTCATGGTTTTGAATCGCAATATTATGGTCAATATTGTGAATAGTATGGTGAATAAATATATTGTAAAACAAAATTATGAAAAATTGTGATTGTGAAGTCTAACACAACGACAATATAACATACAATATTATAATTGAAAACTACAATTTAAAATCAAGATTATATCAAAATAAAAAAAATTATTATAGCCCACTGCCAGGTGTTGTGTGAACGTCTGAAATGAATATAATGGTGCATGGTTTTTGTATGAATGTGTGAGATGTAATATATAAGTCAGTGAACTACTCCTTTGATCTTCGCAACGCGTTTTTGCTTTGTTCGGTAAGCTATATTAGTTGAAGAATGATTTGCTTTCAGAGTGTACGAAGAAAAAAAAAAAAAAAGACTAGAACAACATTATGGATACATTACCTTAAAATGCTATAATAATTAAGCTTCCTGTGCTTGCACAACAATATTGGTACATTAACGTTAAAATATTACATTTACTTCACATGGCACACATATATTGTATGTCCTCTTAATTTTTTTGTAGTACATTCAAAATACATCAAAGTTGTTGGGACACAAAGGCATTGCTGAATTTAATTAAATTCAATGCTTAATGTTTGTTATGTCATGCGTTAGTTCTCAT
>JANHAO010003381.1:0-26219 GCA_026873985.1 Saraca asoca
TTGGTACCAAAAGAATAAAAAGAAGAATTTTGAAGAAGAATATGAGAAAAGAGAAATTTATTGATCACGACTTTAACTCAATACACAAAAGAACTCTTTATCTAAACTCCCAAGCTTACTAGCTTATTTCTTTTCCTCTCTCTTTGATTGTATTACAAGACTTGAAATAAACTATATTTATAGGCAAACTATCATAGTAAGATAAGGAAAAAACTCTTCAACTTTATCTTAATAAATTAACATTATCTTTACAAAAAAGACTTATAGTTTTATCCCAACACATCAACTTTATTTATCCTTTTTTATTTTCAAAATCTAATTTAGATTATTTTCAACATGCTTACTTTTTGTATGATCCTGATGAAATTGGTAACTGTTGTCTCTTTGAAAAAGTGTGAGAGACTAGAAGCTGTTAATGGCATTGAAACGGTAAATATTTTTGTTCTTCATCCATTTGACTTTTCGATTTATCTTCTAGGTAGTTATGGCAATAGGATTTTTTTTTTCTTAAAAAAGCCTTTTTTTCATCTGCAATGCTATCCAAATTCACTATAATGTACTCACATGCATTACAAATAGAGATATAAGCACAAAAAGAGTTGATTTTTACTAGGTTTGAAAATGCTTCTCTTCTTTTCCTTCAAACGCCTAAAAATCCTTATCATTTTTTTCTATTTTAAAAATTATTGTTAGTACAATATCCTAGATATGTGATTGCAATATGTACTAGGACCAGGATTTGATTGCTAATGATTAATATCTCTCAAGAACATGCAATTCAGAGTCTCCATTTGATAATGATCATCCGTTGCTTTTCATATTTGCAAAGATGAAGTTGGGGCAAAAGCTTGAATTGCTAGCCTCAAAGTATTGATATATTATGGTCAAGGTAGGTGGTCCAAAATTAATGGCTTGAATGATTGGTACCTATTGCTGCCATTTTTTTTTCTTTTCACTTTGCCTAGATTATCCATTTTAGGATTTTTTTTTTATTTATGATCATTTCAAATATGAGTTTCTCTTGGTTTGCTTCATAACTTTTTTTTTTTTAATTTTTTGCTTTCTTTCTAATTTATATGTAACAAATGTAGTTAAGGATAGAGATCAAGGTGCCCTTGCCCAAATTCACTAAACACATCAAAAATCAGGTTTTCTTCTATGATCACTTTTTTTTTTAATTCATAGCATTTATGATCTTGTGATATCTCTATAGATTGGTTTATAGCATTTGTGTTTTCTTATGTTTTAGATATTGAGTATAACAAAAACTTCAATCTTCATTTTCTTGGTTTTTTTAAGCTAATTTTTGTCTTTTCAATGCACCAATGTCATTTTCATATTTTTATAGTTTTCTTGATAATACTGAAATTATTTTAACATATGTATAAGTTCTTTTATTTTAGTAGTAGAATCATTAGTCAATGACTGATTTCTAGGAATAGCATACTGTTATGGACATTTTATGGACTGAGTGGAATGAGCCAGTAGAGGCCCAATGGATCAGATTAGGACAAAGGTATGGCCCAATCTGGAACAAGGTCGTTAAAGCCGGATAGCAAGTCGCGCAGTGCAAGCTCGAAGCCTCTAACAGACTAAGACTACAGCAAGCTTCCCCCAATGCAATTGGGAACAACTAATGTCTGACAGATAATTTGAACACTCTTTCAACTTGCAAATCAGCATCCAAAGTTCGACAATAATTTACCCTGCATTTATTAATTGACACCAAGCATTTACTACCTGATGCTACTGTAATAATAGTTTTATAATGATAAATTACAACTTGTAATGATAAATTACAACTTATAACCTTCCCAGCTCCTATAAATAGGAGGGGAGTCCATTGTAATAGATATAAAGAAAATTACATGCAAAAACTCTACTGAAATAGAGATAGAATCACAAGTATTGTAACTCTGTAAAATTAAGCAGAGAAACAATCTCAAAGGTCAAATATAATCACCGTGGACGTAGGGATCATACTGACTTTAGCCAAATCACGATAAAACCTTGTGTTTTCATTTTACTCTTCTTCTTCTTGCTCTTGTTGTCTCTCCATATTTTCACATCTCGTACAACAGTTTGGGTTTCAGAATCCTTGGTTGACCGAATATTAAATCGACTATCAACAAATACTTAAAAGTCAAAAACCATAATGACAATTGTTTTTGACATCGGATGAAAACATAACGTGAAGAGGGGTAAATAAAAAAAATAGCAAACTAGCTTCTTTTTATCTCATTGTGAAAAATACAAAGAGAAATATATTGAAAATTTTTCATCATCTCATTAAAGTAAAAGAAAAAGGGTCAAGGTGAATGTAGTAGCATAAATATATTATTTACAATGTTATAAGCATGGTAGATATTATAGAATAATAAAAATTATTTATTCAAATTTTTGTATGTGTTAAATCATCGAGGAATTTACATACTAGATAGTACAAGCTTTGCATAAGTGTTGTCACGTGTTAAGTACCAATGATCATTACACATGCTTTCCAAAGAAGAAAAATGTGTTATTAGTTCTTAGATTAGTTATAAAAATAGTTTTTTGTGCTCTTATAGGAGTTATATTTTATGATCTTTCACTTCATTCTATTTTCTATCTATTTTAAGGAGGATTGTTGTTAGGATATAAAAAAATGACAGATTATAATAAATTGTTATTCCTGATGCACTTTAAGTGTGAGTGTAAATGCAATACTAGAGATACTATGTAATGCTGTTTTGTTTTCTTTTAACTTAAACCATTTGAAAAATTCACATATTTAATGTGGACTGGATGCATTACTCAAGAGAATATTCTTTCATTATAATAGTTGAGTAATTGATGGTGGCTCGTTACTCAAATGTTAATGCATACTAACAAGGCTTTTAAAGTGGAAATTGATTTTTGAAGAAAGTATTTTAACTTCAATTCATAAGTTCTAAGAAGAAGCATTTTTTTTTTGTTTGCATATGAATCTAATAACTTCAAAATATTTTCCTTCCTTTTATTTCTTACTCAAATTCATAATTTTCTTTTGTTTGCATATGAATTTAATAACTTTTAATTCTGTTCTTTTTTTATGTTTTTCACTCCAATACATATTTTTCTTTTGTTTTTCACTCCAATTCACACATTAGTGAAAGCATACCAAGTGCAGTTATTGGAAATGACACATTTGACTCTTTGTTTGGTTTTGACCTTTGAATTTTTCAAATTCTAACTTTTCACAATTTCTGCCTTGAGGCTACACTATTGCAAGATGAGAACAAGTTAGATACTGATATAAAAAGGTTCTATTTGTTAGAGAAACAGGTTCTAGACCAAAGTATTATTGAGAAAGTTGGTTGCGATGACACTTATTCATGGTTGGAAGAAGTCTGATTTCTTGTTTGGGTTCAATTCTCTGGTATTAGGTATATGGAATTTGTTTCTTTTTAATTCTACAACTAAAATGTTACTTTGGTCAAAATTTATGAGAAATTTTCAAATTTCAATTCTTTTGTTAGTAGAAGGTTACAAGTGTATTCTTTTAACATTATTGTCATATAATTAAATTATATGCCTCAATTGAGAATATCTTTTTTTTTCCTGTCCCAATTTTGTGATTTATTTGAAATTTTTAATATAATAAAAGACTATAATTTATTTTACAAAAAATTAACATATATAAAATAATAAAAAGTTCTATTTTATTTGCAATGTATTTTCACTTTTATTTATAATATACTTTTAAAATTTAGTTATTTTATTTTATGCACTCTCTTTAAAAAACAAGTAAGTTTTTAATAAATTTATTTCATTCAATTTAGTTAGTATTTGAGCAAAATTATGCAATGCATATCATTCAATGGTACTATAGAATAAATACAATTAAGTGGAATTAATTTTATTGAATATAAAAGCAAGTGTGAGAGGTGTAATTTTAAACTCTTCTCCATGTTTAAAATCATTTTGCATCCCTACAAACATTTAAGGAACTATATAATTTTCAGGTTATAAAAAATTCAAAAAATAAAATTCATTTAATTAAAAAATTTTACATATTAAAATTATAATTTCACTTCATAATTTTTATCCGAGCGTTTGGACATGATAAGTCTGGTTTGAGTATATTCAAGAGCCTTACATGCAAGTCTGGTAGTTAGAGGAGAAATTTCAGGGGGAGGGATTGAATTGAGGACGTGTTGCAGCGTCAATATTGATTGAGAGAGTTAGTTTTTCTTTCCCATTTCTGGAGTCTGGAAAATCCCACTCCTTTTTACTTCCTTCTATTTTTGTTTTCTTCATTTCTCTTCTTTCTGTTGAAATCCCTTCACCTTCGTTTTCCTAAACCCAAAAACATTCAAACTTGCGCAAGAGTTAGCTCAGACCCACTAGCTTAACAAAATCATCTGGCACACAGCCATGAATAATATTATTAGCAGGGTGATGATATCTTACCAATATTCAGACAATTGGATCGGACTGGTCGCTTAAATCAAGAATCGATATGTATAACAATTTGATTTAATCAAAAAATAATTTTTGTAGTCTGATTAGATTTAACCAATCAAGACCGAATTAAACTAAACAAATTAATCAAAATTAATGAATCAAAATTGATTTACTGTTTTTTTATTTCTTTTTTTATATTTTACTTTTAAATTTGGGTTTTTATATATTTTTTTAATTGTAAAATAAATTTTTAAAAAACATACTAAATAAATGATCTACAATTATAATATTTTGTTAATTATTAGTTTCTTATAAAATTTATAATAATTTTTATTTATTATATTTATATATAATTAAATTTAATATATATAATTTTTTAATCATAATATTATTCGATTATCAAACTATAACCACCTAATAGTCTTTCCAATTCGACGTCATTTTTAAAATATTACATTTTACTCTAAATTTAGACATTCATGTGAAAAGCATCTCAATACCATGCTTATGCTACTGGCAGACAAGTCTCGATACAGTTCAAATCATGTATTAACCGAATAAATTTCCATCATACAACGACAATACATCAAAACATCCCAACAAATTCTAGTTTTCACCTTGTATGGTATGAATGATGCAAAAAATGCGTTGAAGTTGAACAGAGATTCTAAATTTTTGTTCCGCACAAATACAGTTTATTACAATCACTAAAATGCCACGACATATATTGGGTTAAAAGAACATGGCTGTGGTATGGGATATACGGATATGGTTAAATTTCCTTTCCCACTACACATTCTAAAACCCATCTCCCACCAAAATGAACAAGAGAGCACAAAACAACCTTGTCAAAAATAAACTCCTAATATGTTAGTGATCATCAATACCTAGCAACATTACACAACTATTGATGTGGTAATGATACCACATATACAACTCTATCCCCCTTAATGATTAGCATTCTAGACAGTGCAAAATGGCTAAAAACACTTGGGAGGGAAAAAGAAATTAAAAACCATAAACTTAAGGGGATAAAGATTCATCCTATAGGCGTATGTCTGCACCTAGTACCTAAGACAGTATATAACCGCTTTTAGAACTTGAAAATCAGTCCCATGCGCTTGTGACTCCAGGACCATATCCTCCAGCATATCCACCAGAAGCCCCATATCCACCACTGCTGTTTCCTGCACTGTAGTAATCAGAACCGCCCCTGTTGAAAGAACCCTCCCTTCGAAAATCACGGCCACCAAACCGGTTTCCTCCAGATCGACGGTTCCTTCCTCCACCACCAAATGATCGAGCAGCATACCGTGAGAGCCAAGCAGGTATTTCTTGATTTGCTTCTTGCATCAGATCTGCTAAAGCCTTTGCAAGAGATGCATTATTCTCATTAAAGAATGCAGTGGCGAGACCCGATTTTCCAGCTCGCCCTGTCCTTCCAATACGGTGGACATAATCATCAATATCATTTGGCAGATCAAAGTTGACCACATGGGCAACATGGGGAATATCAAGACCACGTGCAGCCACATCAGTGGCAACCAATATGGGGGTGTTGCCACTTTTAAATGACCTTAAAGCCAGTTCTCTTTCCTGTATCATGATAAAATAGTTAAATATACAATACACATGTATAATATCAACAAGAGAATGCACAATATACAAATGAAAGAAAAGTAATTGATTTAGGTAACTAATCTCCAAAGTTTTCTTTTTAATGTAACCACTGGAAAAGTAAATCCCTATAGTAATAAGGAATAAGAATGCAATCGCAAATGAATTTAATAACCACATTTCACAAAATAGAGTAATGCGCCTTGTCCAGAGTAATCAAGTGGTGTCTTATCGTCATCACCCCAAAAATTAACTAGTCACCAACTGTGCAGAAATTTATGTTCCTGCCCAATTAAGCTCCACAACTTATCAGTTAAATAAATGGATTAAAAGATCATTTCATACCTAGAAGCACAGATAGCTCAGAAAATGAGTCATGTCCATGATAAACACTACACCGAAGTCACTATGACACTCCATAACTTAATGAACAATACTCTTCAGAGTAAAAAGACAAAATTTAATATTTGATACTTCTTAAATACCTTTTAACTATGTTTAAACACATTTCCTACATGTTTTAAGCATATTTTCAATCACACACACATGGGGTGGGGTTCAATTGACATGAGTTTAACCCACACTTAACCAAACAGTGTTGCATAACTTTTCATAGAATGAATTTCTCAGCAAATCCATTGTTGGATTTAAAACATTAATCATGTCAATCATATTTGTTTAATATCAATCCGAAATTATTTGATACTCTACCCATATATTTTAATGTTGACATAAACTATTATTTTTCTTTTTTTGATTGGAAAAAAAAAACTTTTATGGAAGGGAACATAAAATATACTTTTAAACATGAGAAAAAGTTAAACTATTTGAATTCATACTTAATGTTGCTTGATTTTTCTGAAATTTGGTAAGCAAGATCATTACAATGGTTACTTGTAATCCAACAGTTGGATTAATTGAGATTACATACCATAGGAAGTTACGCAACGGTGTAAGATAAACTGCGTCAGTTGATCCCTCGTCCCATACAGACAAAAACACACACACATATCTTATACTTTATACAAGACTTACGAATTTAATTCACTTTCATGTATGATTATATGCTATGTGGTGTCCTGTGTTTTTTGAACTGACTTGTCCATGTGTCAGTTTCCATGTACAGACACAAGGAAGAATCATAGAACATTATGTCAGACAAATAAAGAATCTGAAATTCCAAAGACTCAGGACCAGAGTTCAACAGATACTATAAATGTGCCAATTAACGTTTTATTGCATGTAAAAGAAACTTTTCTCCTGTAGAAAGATAAAGAATAAGGACCGGGGAGGAAAACGAAAGTTGACCCATATGGGTGCCGTACGAATAAAAGATTGTGACGAATTGAGAATTTTTCTTATAATATGGATTATACAATGATTAAAGGAGTTTCTATGACAAAGATGCTTCATAAAAAAGGATGCACAATTTTTTGACATGAGAAACCCAATGAAACTCACAGAAGCCATGTGTGTGTATATGCTGAGGTTACTTGAAAAAAAAGCATACATTCTACAATTTAGTAATGGTATTCACTTTAATATCCAAACACAGCACAAACTCCTGAGAGATTCTGGACTCGTCAACTCCAGAAGCTCAACTTGATTCTTCAAATAAATCTACAAAAGATCCCTATAAGCAAAATCTGGCAAATTTTAAATTTTTAAGTATTGGTAGAAAAACTGTCATTTCAAAATTGAGTAAAAATTTGTTCTATCATAATTACACTTGCACCTTTCTATTTTCAGAAATATACATTCACCTTCTTTATTCATGTATTTTAAACCTACACTCACCTTGTCGCAAAAAAATAAATAAAATAAAGAAGGTTAGTGTATATTTCTAAAAGGGGAAAATGCAGGAAAAAAAAAAAACCTTCAACCTTGGGGTGATTGGATTTTGCATTCATCAACTTTGGAATCAAGTCCTAGAACTATACATATCCTTGGAATTAACACCCATCATCTACTTAATAATTTTATTAAATTATGCAGTTTTCCATGAACCTTTTAAGCAAGAATGACGATATTATTGTATGCTGATTTACCACATCATTTTTTCAGACATAATTTCTTCATTTTATAATAAACAAGAATTAAATTAGATATATAAAAATTTAATTAAATACATGAAATGAGTTTGAAATCATGTGCCAAAATATTATGTGATAAACCAACATACAATAATATTGTGATTCTTGTTTAAAAAGTTCATGAAAAAACCCTATGATTTAATAAAATGGTTAATCAAGTGGATGATGGGTGTTAAAAGGATGAAAAAGGCTTGGTATCTAAAGTTTCCAAAGTTAGTCGGGACAAAATCCAACTATCCCAAAGTTGAAGTTTTTTTTTTGGGGGGCATTTGTCCCTTCTGAAAATATAAGAGCACAAGTGTAATTAGACAAAATTTCAAGGGAGGTGAGTGTAATTTACCTTTACATTTATGATAAGTTGAACACAAAATATATAATATTTAGGCCTCAAAAATATATGCAGCTCAGCTATAGCAAGTTAACACAAATCATCAGCATACACGTAGACCCAAAATTTTGAATAATTTTGTATAACATGTCATACTCTGATCAGATTCTGTCTAAAAGCATCAAACTAAAAAGGAATAAGAAATATACCGTTCTAGCTATCCGCTTAACCAAGCCCTGCTAGGGCTGCTAATAAAAACGCCTTTATTGTAAAATTTAATCACACAACTATGCTTGTGATAATGCAAACAATTTTTTTTTTTAAATAAGCAAAACAAAAAAAATCAAATCCTTGTTTCATATATTCTTTTATCCAAAAGGAAGTTTAACTCAATTCCCCTCTCATTGTGTACAAACACTTTAAAACTTACAATTCTGTAAAAGCAAATTCAGTCATCAGAGCCAAAAGGTATGTAATGATAAACACGAGGAAAACAAAAGTTTGCCTGTATCAATCTGGCCAATTATGCTAATGGTAAAACAAATGCAAGATAAGGTTCTTGTGTACCTAAATTCAATCCCCTTATATAAATGAATGGCATACATGAAAACTGACCCAAGAGTCAGCAGGAACAACCAAGATGTAAGTCTGTTAACACAGCATCTCTTCTGTACATTGCACATGAATCTAGCAAGAACCGTCAGACACAATACCTAAACATACCTATTGATTTTTCTAATCTTGCATTTTACCAAAGGAAAATGAAAACTCGAGTATGGGTTATCTCTACAAAATATAAAGTAAAGTAGTCTAAACACCGTCAGAGAGGAAAAAATAGATGTACAACAACACACCTGCTGTGTCCTGTCACCATGAATAGTCGTTGCTGGAAAGCCATTAAGACATAACCAATGTTCAAGTGAATCAGCTCCTTTCTTTGTCTCCACAAAAACTAACGTTAAAGCTTGCTGCATAAGTCATAATCAGGAATGAAATAGCTTTATTAGGAGCTAATTCAGTTAATGAGTTTACTCTTAAAAGAGGTAATACCCATACCATCAAAAGAGACAAAGATTTATAACAACATGATCCATACAACAATATAATGCCACAAAAAATAGACAATTATGAGTGAACCTCTCAGCAATTAGCATCACACAGATCCATCCAAAATGGTCTGTGAGTGCTTTTACCCTTAGCCAGTAGTATCTATCAAGTTTACTTCAGAAAGCTTCTAACTTTGTAGGTGAGTTTCAGTCTCTAGAGATAAAAACCTAAATTAGAATCAGATTGAACTCAAAGACACAAGAGAATAAAGACATGGCCATGACATTCTTATATCGTCATAAAATTGACAAGGAAAACAAATTATAAAAGGACAAGTTTATCCCATACAGTTCTAGTATTCATACTTTCTAAAATCAGCATTAGACATCCCATAACATTTCATTTGTTCTAATTTTCCCCTTCTTCCTCCTGCATATCTCTTTTCATCCAAGTATAGAACTAGATCTAAGAATATCAGAATAGAAATCACCAAATACAGTTTAATTCATTTTCAGCTGAAAGTTGTTAAGGACATAAAAAATCATGCTTGTTCAAAACCAATCACCTGATCAAACACAAATTCATTAGATTAACTGGTGTGGGGCCAGGGGTCACTCATTGCATCATGCAAGTAAAACACACTATCTATGACAATACCTTTCCTTGGGCACCATTTGCTCTCTGTGCATGAAGAAGGTCCATGAGGTGACTTCTCTTGTCTGATTCCTGAACATACTCAACTCTTTGGACAATTAAATCAGTGCTTGATCCCACTCTTCCAACAGCTAGAAAAACATAATTTGCAAGAAAATCTGAGGCCAATCTCTGCATATCAACCAGAACTCACACAAATTATATAAATGCCATCAAAAGTACAATCATATATTCAAACCATAAATATTCATTTTCACTATTTATGTGTATCAAGTCACTTGACATTAGAAATTATAATAACTGCCAATAATGATTCGTTTAGAGGCACAAGCTTTCAAAAAAATAAAGGCAGATGGTGTTATCCCATAACCCATGCGTGCTAGTATGTATCACAAAATTAAATTTAAAATGCATCTCAAGGAGTGACAATCTACAATGTAAGAACATAGACTAGTTCATCTTTTTCAAATTTCAAGCAGCACTAATAACAACAGTATCACAAGGAGTGGCAATCTAAAATGTAGCCAATCTATCCAAATTAAGCAATGCATGTTTACTGAATCACATATCATATGTTCAATAAGCATGTTTTAACTTGAAAAAAATATATAGAGATACAACCAAACCTGTATCTCTCTTGGAAAAGTGGCACTGAACAGCATAGTCTGTCTGACACCAGGTGGAGGCATGTCCATTTGTTCTACAATCTTCCTAATTTGAGGCTCAAAACCCATATCCAACATCCGATCTGCCTCATCTAAGGCCAAATATCTGATCATTTGCAGCGAAACTCTAGCCCTCTCCAGCAAATCTACCAGTCTTCCAGGAGTTGCAACAAGAATGTCAACCCCTCTCTCAAGATCCCGCATCTGGGAAAAAGAAAACTGGATAATCAGTACCTAATTCTAAAAGTTTGCTCAAGCATTAAAGAGAAAAATTTTGGTGGCCCAGGCAAGCTATACAGAAGATTCCTGACTGGAAAATTTACAAGAACACAATGTCTGAAACCATACAGTTAAACTGACATGTGCTGCTGTGCATACCATTTGAATTACTCCCAAATATGTCCAATCAATTATCACTAATAAACAATATTTTCAAAATTTATGACATAGTAATTTATATACCCTTGTAGATACAACAACTCGGAATGGCAATGGGGCAGGGCAGGGACAGATCAGCCTTATCTTGCCCCATGCCCCATTATCGAAGACAATTTGCTTTGCTCCATACCCCATTATGGGGAACAAAATCCGCCCCATCCCCATTCCCCTGAGACAATAAAGCTCCACAGAAACTTTCGACCAATGATAAACAATAAAAAATTTATGAAAAAAATATAAATCTTGAAATTATGTGTTACACATTCATATGTAATCACTAAATCATATCAAGCATAAATAAATAAGGCTCTAAATTTACATACAATCAACAAATACTTTGAATTCTTTATCTCAAATTAAGATACTCTTATAAATACAATTATCTGAGATACTTGATGCAGATAAAATATAATAAATTTATAAGCATATAATTTAAAAATATTGAAGTATTCTTATTTAAAATGTATTACATATTATAAAGTAAAAGTAAAACTACTTCAAATTTTGGAGTAGGGCATAATAGAAAGAGAACTATGATTCTTGTCCCATCCCCAAAATTTGAAACGGGACAAACTTTTGCCCCATCCCCACGGGGACAAAAAACCTTCCCATCCCCACCCTTCACAGGGCAATTCCTGCGGGTATCCCCAAATTCAGGGCGAATTGCCATCCCTAACAATAACTGGTCATACATCCTTTTCAACTCCAGAACATCACTCCTAAGCCATGAACTATATACTACTATACCATAATATTAAATTAAAATACACATAAAATTGGTTTCATGATGCCATTAAGTGAAGTTTGGAGGCATCTATGCCTCCCACAAAGTATAAGATATAGTCATGTAAGAAAATTTACTACTACATAGAACCACAAAAGGGACTACCTTTAGACTTTATTAAAAGATTGATTTGGGTGGAAATGAGAACAGACCAAAACCCAATGTTTTTTTTTTTTTTGTCTACCACTCAATATAAAATTGATATTGAAACTTCTATTAAAAATAAATAAATAAATAAACACTAAAGCATCTATTAGGTACAATATCACATGAGCTCATAATCACTTGTAGAAAGAAGAATGCCCATAATGACAAAACAAAATAGATATGGGATCACAAACCTGCTGGTTTATTGGTGCACCACCATAAGCAACAACCACTCTAACCCCTGTTTGGTATGCAAATTTCCTAGCTTCTTCATGTATCTGAAACCCAACCATAACATTTCCAATATATTTTCACTACAAAATTGTAAGCCAATAAAATTGAGTCATAAGAAATTGTTAATAAAGCTGACTCACTTGCATTGATAACTCCCTAGTTGGAGAGAGGATAAGTGCAAGCGGATAAACTGTACGCACCCCACGAGGTGGCCTTTGTACAGGTTGACCCTTCATAATTCCACTTATGATTGGGAAACAGAAAGCAGCTGTCTTTCCAGACCCTGTCTGTGCACAAGCCATCAAATCTCTTCCAGAAAGAGATATTGGTATGGCATGCCGCTGAACAGGTGTTGGCTTCACATATTTGCACCTTCTTATATTCCGATTAACCGCTTCACCCAGGTCAATCTCAGCAAATGTATTCACAGGTGGGGGCACATTTTCACCATTGGTCTCAACTGGAATGTCTTCATAAGCATCAAAGTTAATTCCTGTATTCTCCTGCTCACTAAATGTTTGCTCAGCCTCATCCTCATCACCAAAGGGGTTGACTTCCCTTTCCCTGCCACGATCCCAACCACCACTTCTATTTCCCCATCCACCAGTGCGCCCACCACCATAACCAGAACGATACTCATTTCTGGGTGCAGGCCAACGAGATCCGGCATTAGTAGTACCTGATGTTGGTGCACTATATGCTGGGGCAGAGGTTTCTGAAGATGGTGGACGGTTCCTCAGATGAGGAGGAACATAGGCTGACCTAGAAGGAGCTGAAACATTACCAGTTCCTGCATTGTTGGCAGAAGAAGCAGGACCTACATTTTCAGCTGCAGAATTTGCAGCCAAATCTGCCCATGAAGTTCGCATAGTCAATTACAATTCTTGTCAACAATTTTCAACAAAATTCCAAAGGAAATCCCTCCTTTCAAGAAAAAGGGATAACGCCTTTAAGCAATGGAAAAAAAAAACGTAAAAAACTCTCTTGGAATAGACAATTCTTCTTCAATGCCCACAATAATTCTTCAGAATCAACCTGAATAATTCATCAAATTCTAGTCAGCACCCAGATATAATTATTGCAAACCTCTTAACATCTCAAGCTGTTAAAACAGAAGAAGAGAAAACTAAACACTATTTTTCAGATGAGAAAGGCAGACAACAATGCACTGTATAAACTTATAATTCAGAAGAATGTAAGAGAAGCTTAAAACGAAACACCGTTTTTCAAACCATTCCACGTGCTTCATGACCCTCAATTTTCTCAATCACAAGCCAAACCACCAATAAATATATAACAGGAGAAGCAATCAGATATAACAATAGGTAACGGAACATAATGCTCTGTAATTTTACACAGAATGGAAGATCTAAACCTACCATTCACCCTTTGTAATATTAAACCCAAAATGCTCAGAAAACACCAAAAGTAAAATCAAAATAGATCAAATCAAACACAGAATGGAACACTCCAACAAGCAACACGTGAGAAGTAGAGAAGTGGGATTTTCCTATCAACGCCCTGATGCCTGATCAATCTCAAATCTCCACAACGTTGAACACAGAACCAATTAATACAATATATAACCTCAAATCCCCAATTCAAAACCCGACCTATCTAAGGCTAAGGAAGACGATTCGGTTCAATGAGAAAATGCCCAATGACTCAGTACCCAATCAAAGGAAATCAAACCGCATCCGGGCAAAAAATGACTCAAATACGCTAGAACAGATAAGAGGAAGAGAAAATATACCTGCTGTAATCCAACGTCAAAAGAAATGCAATCCCTAGTCAGTGACTTCTCTGGCGAAGAAAGAAAAGAAAAAATTTCTGAGGAAAAAAGTCCCCTCGTTTTTCTCGAAATTCCTTTGAATGGATTTAATGGTTGTGTATGAATGTCAAGCCTGGGAGTTGGTAACGTTGTGTGTGAAGAAGACAGTGCCGACGGCGGAAAGAAAAGGTGAGGAAATGGGTCAGAATTTTTGAGGGATTGGTGAGGGAAATAAGGAGAGGGAGAGTGGCTGCGGGAGCGTGAAATAGAGAAGAAAAGTGAATCAATGAGGTTATTTTCAAATTTCATTTTTTCTTTTATTTGTTCGTTGCGATTTTTCCATAATAACTAAATCTATTTATTAAAAAAAATTAAGGATGTGGGCATTTCTATTTTTATTTTTATTGAATATAATAATATGTAAAAAATTTGGTTGATTTTTCATATTTTCATTTTTTTAGAACATACAGATTTTCTTTTTAAAAAAATAAAAAAATATTTTACATATCAATTCTATTTTTCTCACATACATCTTTCACATCCTTCACAAAAAAATTAATCTCACTGTCATCATCTTGGCTAGAGAGTGTGAGTTTGTATAACAATCAACAAATCATATTAATTCTTAATTAATTGCATTAGTTGTTGGTTGATGATTAATTATACTAGCTGATTTGATCAACTAATTACATTAATTATTGGTATAATGATGATTAGTAAAATTATTTGCTATTAATTGATTCATTGTAAAGTGATGTATAAGAAAATAAATATATTTTATTATTTATTTGAATATTATTTTACTTTAATAATATGTCATATTTTAATCTATTAGTTATTAGATTAAATTTTTTTCTAAAAGTTTTAGTTTTTTAAGTAATAAATATTTATAATTTGTTATATTTTTTAAGAAATAGATAATTTTAAATAAAAATAAATTAATTATGGATAATAGTGATTTTTTGCACGCTGAATGAAAATCAGCTTATTGATTGAAAACACAAATTTTTAATTTTTTGAAATTAACTTTCTGAGGTCAATTTGTTAAAATTCCTCAACTAAGCTAGATCAATTCATTACAATTCCTCAAATAAGCTAAATTTCATAAAAGAATTGTTTACCAAACACCCTCATGTTATTTCTGCATCTAAAATGGAAGGGGAAAGAGATTTAATGTTTGTATTAATTTTGAAATATTTAAACTTATTACCACAAAATTATCTAATTCCATCCAATGAGATATGACATTGTTACCCACCTCCACCTCACCCGCTTCCTTTTCACATCACCACCTTTAGTGCCACCATTGATACTTATTATCAATCACTATTGCTCACAGTCATAAACCATCCTTATCATTTATCCCTACCACACATAATCATTATTACAATCCGCCTCCACTCCTAATCCTATTGTCCTTGTAACTACCATTCCACCTACCATACACCATCATTATGCACATTCATCAATGTTTGCTAAAACTAATATATACAACTATGATTACCTCTACCACAACTAACAACCACCACCAAAATCACCTAATTTTGCCTCCATCATTCTCTTTCCTTTCACCATTTATTTTGTCACCACCCGCATGTATTATCAATTGTTCCTACTTACGATCAATAACCACCACTATCACTCATCACTATTATCCTCCTCTTTAGTCAACACCACCCATTATTACTATCTTGATTTACTATCTAATTCCATTTCTCACCATCTGCCACCTTTGTCACTACCATTCACTTCTACTATCATTGTTATCAACATCAGCCTTCATTATTGTTTGTTAAAACCATTATCCATACTTAGCCACCATTAACTCCGTATCACAGAAACCACCATCAACCATCCTCCATAATTATTTGGAAGTGAAAATAAAATTTATATTTAAATAAATACCAAAATATTTATAAAATGAAAATTATTTTTGAAAAAAAAATTCACAACCCAAACACATTACTATTTTTTAAAATTAAAAAAGATATGAAATTTAATCTTCAAATTAAGTTTAGTTAAAATACACTAGCATTTGACCTATGTATTTACATGAATTTGTTTTTCTTTGGATTGATTATTGTTCATACAATAAGTGGAAAATTATTTAAATTTATTCTAAAATAAAATTATAAGCTATTTAAAATGTAACAATTAGTATGATCAATCATTTTTACAATTATGAAGTATTGAAAATCTTTATTCATTTAAAAATCAAAATTTTAAAACATACGCAAAATATGGTTCAAACTTTGAATATATATCCTTTCCCTTAAAGCATAAATATCAAAACATTTAAGTTCAAACCTCTAAAGCACTTAAAATACCATTATTGCAATTAAGTGGTTGAAAGTTGAAAAAAGTATAATAAAAATTTAAGTAATTAAAAAAATTCTTTTATGTTCATGTAATACCCAAAAATCCTCGTTGAATAACAAATGTAAAGATTTCCTTTCTATAAATTTTGAACACGAGTATAAGGTACATGAAGTATATTGTGAATGAATTTTTGTAAATGATTCTATTTAATAACTTAGAATTTTGTATGATATGTTTGAAGTATTGTGACTTGTCTTGGTGATTAAAAAAAAAAAGAGAGAAAATAAAACATTTTGATTATAAATTCTGACATGTTATTTAATTCAACCAGTTGATAACTAATTAGTTATTTTATTCTTATATAAACACACACACATAGATATATAAATTTGAAATTGTACTACATGATGTTGCATTTTAATTAATTAGATTCTAAATTAGTGGTAGTATAATTAGAGTATTTCTTCTAATAGATTGATAATTTAATGTATTTGGAGAATGTAAAGTTTTTAATAATAATTGTTTTAAATAATGAGTAAATTATTTATTGTTTATTTTATATACAAAAAGAATTATTTTGTAGTACATGTTCCATTGTAAGTTAGATCTTATTAGTTTGACACTTTAAAAGTGAAAAAATGTAAATAAAATATAAAATATAATAAATATAAACAAAATGATTTTTTTTTGTTTAAGAAAGGTGTTTATAATTGAGTTATATATTTGAAACAATGATTTTAACTATTTAGTAAAATTAGTAGAATAATAAGTGATGAAGAACCCATGTTTTTTTAGCTATTAATTTTATCCTAAGTATTATTTAAATGAATTTCAAGGATAGAACTAACTTGTTTATTTAACCCAAATCCAGAAACTAAATGAGTAGGCGACCTTTTGGGATTAACTTAATTGTTTTTAAATTTTATAAGACAAGTATTTTATGTGTTTAAGGGTGATATTTATTACACTCAATTGTTTAATTTTTGTACGATTCTAAAGGTAGTGAGCATTTACTTTTATAAAAAATAAAACTATTACGGCCTAATGATTTTTTATTTTAGTGATTTAGATTCCTTATTTAAGGCTAATTAAATGTATGAATAAAGTAATTTTATATTAAGAAAAGAAATTTTATTTAAAGGAAAGCTTTTATCAATCTAAATAAAATACTCCCCCAAAGCTTAAGTGTGCAAAAATGCACAACTTAGATAGCATAAGCTCACTTTGCCCTCACTTCTTCCTCAATAGAATGACCAAACAAGTTTTAGGTGAAGATTTATTGATGCTGATGATTCTAACTCCTTTGCATAACCTCCGTGTTGGAATGAACCTCTTCACCTGGAACATTGCACCAGTTGTAGGGTGGTGATCTATTGCAGTGTCAAGACTCCACTGTTCTAGTGTCTTTTACAAACTTGAACTAGCCAAGTCTTATAGCTCAAATTGAGCAACATTTTTTTTCCTTCCTTATAGTGTATGTAAGTACACCCATTTGAAATTATTTATAGGTTTGAATTTTCTTCAATTTTTTTTAAGGTTAAAAATTATGAACCCTAGATTTTCAAAGTGACAAATGTGATTTTTACCCTTGAATCAATTGCATGTTGGAAAGCCATTTCGCAATTAATTAGATTAGTGCAAATTCTAGCAAATTCAAAGAGGGTTAGACTGAAATTTAAAAGATAACCCAATTTAGAAAGCTTTTATATAAGTGGATACTTTGGTTGGGGAGAAGCCTAACCTCAAAAAGGGAAGACAAGTAAAGGTGAGTGAGTAGCTTGTTTTGTGAATGGTGTTGTTGATTTTATTTAATTCCTATGTATTGTGTCATGAAGTGCTCTTGTGAGTGGATACCATAATTTTATAGTATATCATGATGTTAACCTTGCTTAATTGTCATAAATTCTTTTTGTGCTACATATGACCCTTTGAATGAATGAATAAATTGCGGTTGGGGGTCGCTACTACTTAACCTTTTCTTATTTTATTTTTAGAGTGGACTAGTTTTATTAGACTAGAGACTATGAGGCTCTATTGAGCCAAATGGCTTGACTTATAATTTGACATAATAAGAGTAATATAAATTGAGGCGGCTTGAGTCTATTAAGGAGTTGCTTACTCTCTTTGTTTATGTAAATAAAAATCTTAGCAACAAGTCTCACTAAGTTTCGCTCTAAGGAAAATTTAAAGTATCATCCTTCTATATAAACCTTCTTTGGGCCACAAGACCTTCCTAGGGTGTAGACAGTTTTGTCTTGAATTGAATATGGGATTAAGTGTATGTATTTCTTCTTTTAATGTATGTGATATGATTTCCATTTCCATTAGGGGTTGAGGACCCCTTAGTTTTGCCAATTACAAGCATGTTGAACCATGTGCAAAAAGTGTTGAAGTGTAGAAGTATGAAATGTGTTAGTTATAACTGGTAAACTGTGTTTATGTACTTGTGAAATTTTGTGAAATGAGCTATGTATTGATTGCTTAACCTTTAGAATTAGCATCTTGCAAAGGAACATTATGTATTTATATGAACATGGATAATTGATTACTGAATTGTGCCAACTCAAGATACTTGTGAAAGTTAGATAGTTGAGATTGACTTATACCAACTTATAACACTTGTGATGGTTGTAATATTGGTTATTATCTTTTATAACTGTAGTGATCACTAAACGATTAAATGTTGACTTATGCTAATACACAATGCTTGTAAAGGTGAGATAGATGAGAGTAATTTATATGAATACTAGTGTTTTAATTGATGATAATTTGAGCTTGATATAAGCTTGGAGCATGCCATTTATTGCATAGTTGTAAGCATGTAAATATTTAGTGAATTGTATTGAACTTTCTTGTTAAAAGCAGGGTATTTAGCAAGGTAAATAAGTAAAGTGGAACTAGCTATTCCTTGGTTATCAAATTGATTATGTTCAAAAATAAGCAACTTGCTCATTGAGTTTCTTTAAAACTCACTATGTTTTCCTTTTCAAAGAAGAAAAGTTTTAGGTTGTAGGTTTGCATGTTGCTTTGTAGTCCCCCTTGGCAAAGATTAAAGACAACTCTTGGAGGAATATTTTGGTAATGGATGGTTTTATGAGTACATGCACTGGGTCATTAGATTTTGTATACTATAGTGTTTTGTAAATTGAGACTTATGTAAGGAAACTCTAATAAATTTTTGTAAAAGTCTTTGAAAAATTTTATATAAAAGTATGCATATTTTTATTAAAATTCTAGTATTGACCTTTTTTATTTACTTTGAAATGAGTTGATTATTATTTTCACTAAGACAATTAGTCCATATAAATGATAAGGCTAGTGGGAAGTCGCCTCCCCTAGACTTCTTACACTAGTCATGCTTCCATGTTGGAATGTGATAAAGGTGGTATCAGATCCTGAGTTAGAGTTTAGGCACGTGAGTCTTCTATTGCCAAAATGGAATAGACATATCAAGTTCGTGTTAGTGTGCCCGGGAACATAAATATGAATTAGGATATGTTGACGTATACTCCAAAATATGTTGAAGATCTCTGCAATCCTTGTACCATTAGTTAATATGTATAACTGCTACTTAGCCTTATCTTATGCCCCTGCTTATAGAGGTGGTGCCAATTAGGAATAGACTTCTAATTTCCTTGGAAATGTCTTCCTTCCTTATTGCATCTAGTGGTGGTGTATTGTTTCTTTCAATTTTAATGTTCCAACTTACCAAATTAAGTTATTTTTATGAATGTTTATATCTTTGACAAATAAGTTATTTTGAATACACATAGGTTATTCAATTTTACCTTATGATTGAATACGCGAAGTTTTGAGCTTTATTCAATAATGCTATGATTTTATTAATAATAATGTATTTGAAGAAGTATGCAATTCAATAAGTTATTGTAAAATATGGTATAGTTTCAATGATAATTATTTTGGAAATAAATGGAGTATTATTAACTACTTTCTAAATGATTAGGGCTTTATGATATCGATTGTCAATTATTTATTTTGTTTATTCGATGACTAAATATAGAATTTTGGATGTTATAAAAGATATTGAGTTTTGATGAAATAGATTTTTATTTAATAAAAGCATAGCTAAAACATTATTGTTATTCTTATAATTATTTGACATGCAGTTTAATGATAATTCCTTGGGAAATAAATGAATTATTATTGGTTGTTGATTTAAACATTTAAAGTATTATTATTTTAATCACTAATTGATTTCCTTGCTCATTTGTTGATTAAACCTAAAATTCAGAAGGTTAGTAAATATCTCTTAGTAAAATGGAATTTCTATTTAATATATATATATATATATATATGATAGTTAAAATATTATTTTTATATGAATATAGTTGTCTAATGTGTATTACTAATGAATTTGTTTTAATGATAAAGATCTAAAGCTTGAATATACTTTTATGCTATTAAAGAAATTTCACAACCTATACTAGCATATTTAGTAGGATATAAATTTGATTATGCCTAAGTTGTTATTATTTTGCTTGACTTAGTGAACACCAATGATCCTATAGGATGTATATTTGGAGAAGTTTCAAAAGGTTAATTAGCTTGTTAAACTTGTTATCCATAACTTTTACATACTCCAAATTGTATTACTACTCTAACGATCACTTGAGAATGAATTGACTAAATAACTAGATGCGTTCCTTTGATACTATGAAGGGGGATATATGATATCTTAAACGGACCATATGATTAATTCATGAAAATTAAGATAAGCAAAGGACAATGTGATTTATGATTTTTAAACAGATATGTTCTATGATGGTTGTAATTATAGTAATATAGTTTGCTCTCAAAAGTGTATACAAAATATTTAACTTCCTTTATGGATTTTTTAGTTCATGAATGAATGTGTGTGGTCAACTTTGATGTTTAGACATACAGTGTGGCATAAAGATGCTTATTTGAGATATCAAGTGAACACCAAATGGCATTTAAGGAGTTCATATTTACTATGTAAAAATTGAATTTTTAATTTAAGTGATTGTACTATAAAGATAGAATAATAGAGTCAAATTCCTCATAATTAATGAGGGCACCTTGCCTCTAGGTAGTAAGAGACTTCAAGTGATTATATTATGTTAATAACTAGACCAAATTTAGTTTTGAAAACCCTTACTCAAAATCCTTATACAAAGGAACATACTTGTATTCTAGTTTATTTATTTTATAAATTAAAACTTATGGTTAATAGGTAGTGTTATATGTATTTTCTAGTATTATAAGAAATGGGCTGGCAAAATCCCAGCCGACAAGTTCAACTGGAAGGCCTAGATCATTCAGGTTGCTACAGCAGCTAACTTTGAGCTCACTATAGCAGCTAGCTCCCAACTCTAACTCTCAGTTTTAGAGGAAAGGTCTAACTCTTCCGCAGTCAAAATCAACTTGCGGGGGCCCACCCATAAAAAGTAATATGCAAAAGACGGCCTACAGCTTGCAGAAGCCAATTTGCAGGAAGCCAAATAGTCAACACATTTATTACTTG
Source organism: Saraca asoca (assembly GCA_026873985.1). Lineage (NCBI taxonomy): Eukaryota > Viridiplantae > Streptophyta > Magnoliopsida > Fabales > Fabaceae > Saraca > Saraca asoca. The sequence goes on from JANHAO010003381.1 coordinate 22,029, forward strand.
ATGTAACATATTTATAGTTTGTCAAATTACATTTGTACCCCTCCATGCTTTTATAAATGGGGGGCTGGAACCATTGTAAAAAGAGAGTGAAAATATTAGCAGAAGCTCTGCTAAACCAAAGAGGAAGCTCTGTAAAACATTTTCCTCAGAAATAATACACCACTGTGGATGTAGGGGTCAATAAATAGACTTTAGCCAAACTATGTTAAAAAAATCCTCTATGTTCTCCTTTATTCTTGTTGTTTTCCATCTTTCAAACACCATCTTTTTCTCTTTAACTAGAGTGCAGCTTAAGGTTCAAGAATAACGTGGTTAACTGAGATTTGGGCTCTCTGTATGAATCAAATTTTACTATCAACATTTTGGCATGCCTGTTGGGACTCATTTGCATTCTGGTTGATTTTCTGTTCTACTATGATAGTTTCAAATGGATAGCTATGGGTATGAAACTTTATGGTTTTTGCCTCCTCAACTTTAGCAGAAAATCATTGAATTTGGAAGGAGTTTCGTTGTTGCTGTTGTCCTCAAATTGTGATGGGTTTCCGATCCTTCACTGTCTGAGTTACTTTCTGGGTCATCTCCATCCTCAATAATAGTGTAGTAATCAGATCCTTCACTGCCGATGCTAAGCCATTTGTACATAGCCACTCTAGCCAGGAATAGTTGTTACCGTCACACTGTTCCCTGCTTCATGTATTAAGACGGCTATAGATGAGAAGTAGTGAAGAAGGATATTTGAGTAAACTCTAGAAAGAGAAAAAGGGTGCAGTGACAGACTTGCACACTAACCTTATAGCAGGTGGGATTGGTGATGAGCTTAACGGGCATACAAGGAAGCTCGGTTTGATGACTCCAAAGCCCCTAACAACTGCAGTAGTTGCTACAAGGATAACTCATCAAAGACTTAAGCCCATGAGGGCCTCTTCACGATGGCAGTTTGTTTCCAGATGTTAGAGCATAGCAGCCGTGTAGCTGGGTCCACACCATGATTGACGAGCTTGCACACTGGTTAAATCTTCTTCAGTTATCCTTCCGAACGTGAGTATGGTGGCCATGCAGCGGCCACCATGCAATGATGAAGATGATGAGCTTGTGTAGCCAGTCGGTGATGGGCTCGCATGTAGTAACCATACAACGCCTGGTGTTCAGCAATCGGGATGATGAGCTCTTAGCCATAAGCTCCGTCCTCACAATTGTGCACTGATGAGCTCTTAACCATGCAGCAAGATTTGATTTTATGGCAAATTCATCATCCGTTGAGTGCCAAAATTTGTGCTAGTCATGAGTAGCAGCAGCTACATTATGGACGTGTGCATGATGCAAGCTCACACTGCTATGCAACGAGACAGCTCAAAGACAAACTCACACCATCATGCAGTGACTCAAGATAATAGCGAGTTTACAACAACATGCAGTAAGCCCGGGCTTGGTGATGAACCCGTTCAACCCTCATGTAGCACTTGGGTTCGGCATTGGACTCACAATAGACACACAACAATTGGATCTATTGGGCACTTGCACAATAATCGTGCGATGAGGTAAACTCTGATGACGAGTTCACGCCAGCCATACAGAGCATTGAGACTATTCGATAGCATACTCCCCTACAACCATGTAGAAACCAGGCTTGGCGGCAAACTCATAATAATGATTGCATAATAGGATCGACCGTTGGCGAGCTCACATCACCGTTATGTAATAAGACCATGAGCCTACATAGCAGCCATACAAAAAGACAAGGATTGATGACAGCTTGCACACCTGCCATGCAACCTGGGTTTGGAGCTGAGCATGCACTTAAGTGGCCATGTGATGAGATTGAAAGCCTAAAGAAAAAAGGTTATGTGAAGATTCTAGCTGTTGAATTCATACTTGCACCAGCTAAGGGGGTGTTAGGCTACTTCTTCTCTGTTGAATGACATACATTTTGAAAAGAACTGGCTTGTATACGTACCCAGCTTAGGTCCAGATGTCCTCAGGCCATTGGAATTGCCACTTGAGCAAATCATCTTTTATTCTACATTTCAAGACACAAATGAAATAAAGAATTTTTTTGAGCTGCAGAGTGGCTAAATAAAACTATTAATGTTATAACTCATATCTGCCTTCTACATTTTCATTAAGGCTGGCAAAGGATGGTTCCTCTGGGACCATGGTTAGTATTGGTCTGGGAACCATAGTTTCAAGGGTCCTTCGAATGCCTTGACAAGAATTAATTACCTTGGGATTCCATATTGTTAGCTTTGGCTGTATAACATGTGTTGGCAATTCGAAAGAGTTGCATGAATCCGTTACTATGACCATCTCTGAGAATAATAGTGGCAGCAGTAGTACTATTTGGGAACAACATGTTCGTTTGTGGGTGTGATAAAACTAGACCACGTTAACATTATAGTCGATAATCAAGGCAGCAGAATGACTTCTTCATTGGTCTAATTCAATAGGGATACCTCTAAACGATTTGTTGGTAAGGCTGCGAAGAAGCAAACTGCCCTTAACCCTGAGGGCACTTCTTATGATGTTGAACGCCTTACTGGCTGCAGGTTTGATGTTGAGGTTCACAGAGAACTGTCGTGTAAAAGGACAAAAAATAATCGTGGCAATGGTATTGAGAGCGTTATGCTTGCATGGGCCTAGTCATCACTTGCATACAGATGAATCATCATGGCCCTTCTCTGCCTCCTTCCTCATTTGGCAACTGCATTGCCACAGCTAGGGAGCCTAAACTATGATAACCAATCTAATGCAACTCTAACTTGTTCCCATTTTTGGCCCTAATTCAAAGCAATCTGATGACCATTACCAATGACCAATGCTCTCAATTTAAGTTTCTCTTCAATCTGGTAAGCAAAATACCCCAAGCTATGTCTTAGCGAGCTACATTTCATTCTCACTTGAGCTTCTCTTCGGCATTGACCTACCTCTGGATATGAATAAGGAGACGAGCTGGTGTAGTAACCATGCAAAAATCGGGCTCTATGATGAACTTGAAGATGAGCTCACAATGGCAACAGCATCACTCTGAGCTTGGATCTAGACGTTCACATGGTGCTGAGTTCGTATGCAGTAGTCATGCAATAAGATTGAGCTGGCATGCATCCAAGACTGACTCGAGATGGAGTGTATTCAAGAGAGCCTCACACTCTTGTTTGGCTAGCATGGAGGAATTGTGTCGGTTTTGCACTAAAGCTGGTCGGAGGAAGAGCATCGATTTATCTCCAGCTTGGTCCACTACTAAATGTCCTTCCCGGAGTCCCCCACTTGAAGAAAAATCTCGATAGAGCTCCCTGCTGCAATTAGAACTTTGGTGCTGGATGGAATGGGCCGACATTTAGCACCTTACAATAGTCTGTCAACTACTAGAGCCAACATTATGTGGCATTACCGAAGCCACTCCCTAAACCGGTTGCTGTCATCCATATTTCCTAGCCATAATGTGGACTTACAGACCTAGTTGAACTAGTAGTGGCAAACAACATTCTATTTGGGTCAGGGTTGTAATAGGATGTTTCTATATAGTTCGAAGCTCATTTTTAAGTGCAAAGCTGGAACTATTTGAGGGAAAGAAGTTCCATTCGCAGTAATTTTTAAGGAAAGGTCATCATTCTTTACTATTGGAATGAGAATAAAGTTCTAAGCTCAAGCTCGAGCTCATGCATTCATCCTGCGAGATGGACTTGACCACGAGCCCATAACCATGTAGTCATTGGAATGACTAGCTCGCATGCCCATGTGATAAGGTTAAGTTCGGCTAGTAACTCACAACATCTCTTATTCTACCACCTAGGTCATATAGACTCCACTGATTTTAATCATTCCAGTAAACTAAAGTGAGGAGTTGTCACAGGAACAACTCATCAAGGATGGTTTGAAGAGCTCATGCTATAACAATGCAAAGACCGGGTTCAATGACAACCTCATAGTACTATGCAATGAGACCTGATCTGAGCTCACACACAATAACCAATAATGGTTGAATAGCACTCAAGAAGGCAGTTGCAATCTAAAGGTAACCTTGAACTCATCCAATTGCCCTATAGTGCCTCGGTTCGTTGGAAAATCATAGCCCACGATAGCTTGGTTTGAAGAGCAGGATCATGCATGACCATTGTAGGTCCCAAACAGGTATAGTAAAAAGTGATAAGAAATTTATATAGCGGAAGCAAAATTCGATCTTGCCCTTTTCCCGTT
>JANHAO010003382.1:0-26364 GCA_026873985.1 Saraca asoca
TTATATCTAAATGTACAGAATGTATAGTCTAGGATGCACTAGAACTCAATCAAATTGGTCTAGGGCACCCATCCAGACTAACACTTTTGACTCAGGAAAATCTAACAGGAAGGATGAGAAAGACGGCTCCTCTCGTAGCAAGAAGAGGGTAGTGTGGACCAGGGTGATTATTATGAGCAAACTGCGAAGAAGTCCAGAAGGCCCAGGGGTGAGCTACCCCAGCATTTAGATCACCACAAGAAATACAGCATCTTGTCAGACTCTCAAGATAGGATTTTCATGACAGAAAGGGATAAAGAGGACTTCGGGATGCCTATGCCTTCCAGGATCCTTTATAGGCAGAGGAACCATAAGGAGTTTTGTGCTTATCACAATGAAGTTGGTCATGGGACCTCAAATTGTCAGGCTCCTAGAAACATAATTGAAGACCTGATCAGAAAGGGCCGACTAAGAGAATATGTTGTATGGCCCGTGGGCAGCAATCTCGGCATCCCCAGCGAGATGCTAGCCAAGAGCCGGGGGGCTCGATCAAAGTTATCCATTAACAATTGTAACTTAAATTCAAGAGTTAATATGAATAATTCCCTTTGTCTCTGTTGAAACCTATTTGCCGATTGGTTTGGTGCTGTTGTCTTCATTTCTCTTTGGTTTGTTTTTTGCCATTGATATTCATAATTCTCGTCTGTGGTCAACTCTTTTGAATTTCCTGAGTGACTTTGTGTCAACCACGGCCTCTGATCCGATTGAGGCCCCTCGGAGCTCATTCCAAAAATGAATTGATGATATAACCAGCGTAGCTGCATGCTTATTGAGGCATAGAGATATTCAAAATAAAATCACTTAACCAGTTGAGCTATAGGCTCGCTGAGGTGTGGAGACACTCAAAACAAACTCACTTAACCAGTTGAGCTATGGGCTCGTTGAGGCATGAAGATGCTTAAAATAAACTCACTTAACTAGCGTAGCTGTGTGCTCTCTGAGGCATGGAGGCGCTCAAAATAAACTCACTTAACCAACGTAGCCACGTGCTCGCTGAGGCATGGAGATGCTCAAAATAAACTCACTTAACCAGTTGAGCTGTGGGCTCACTGAGGTGTAGAGACACTCAAAATAAACTCACTTAACTAGCGTAGCTACGTGCTCGCTGAGGAGTAGAGACGCTCAAAATAAACTCACTTAACCAGTTGAGTTGCAGGCTAACTGAGGGGTGAAAACGCTTAGAATAAACTCACTTAACCGGCGTAGCTGTGTGCTGCTGAAGCACAAAAATTAATGTGATTATTTTCCTAAGGCAATAATATTACTATGATTTGCAGCTCTTATGCGACCAATTATTCGCAACTTTCATGCATTTCTCTGCTAAGCTATGGTTCTTATGCGATATGCTCATATAATGCTTATTTGCGAGATGTTTCTCTCATACTTATTGCTCGCTAAGGGATTTGGCCGATTGGCTGTTTGAAGTATTTCATCGTGAACTACAAGAGTTTGCATTATTGTCTATAGAATGTAGAAAGCTAAAGAGCAGTGCATACAAAATTGCAAAAGAAGATTTTATTCATTAAAAAGTCTCAATGAGGTAAAATTACATTAGAAAGCTTAGATTACAAATCAGAAGAGCCACAATGCAAGTCAGAGGAAGGCTACAGCTAACTCTTTTTGGAAGAAAGATTGCCACACAAGAAGAAAGCTCCCACCAATCAGAGGGCCAACCACTGAAAGGTGGGCCCTAGCTTGCGAGCTTGCTCAAATTTTTTCTTCCAATGCCTTCCTTAACAGCAAGCTCTTCCTCAACTTGATTCCTGCCAGTCGGAGAGTGAATGGGCATTAGTGCTCCTTAATTTTCTCGGCCAACAGCTTCTCCTTTGAATTGCAAAGGGAGCAGCTCCAGAAGCAGCCGGAGCCTGGCCAGCGGGGCAAAAACCTCATGACGAAGCTGAGAGGACATAATCTGAGATCCATAAGAGATCTCTCCATGTTACCAGAGAAGTTATGTTTTTGAAACTTCTTATGCAGCAGGCTATACACAACACGGCAGAGAGATAGAACACCAAAAGTAAAGGAGGTTTGTCTAGGATATGTATGGTATGCTCGGTGAAGGAGGGAATTTATTTCGCCTTAAATAGAGCCAAGCCCGGCTTCATCGAGGAGTCGAGATTAATCTTCCCAACCACTTTCATTTATTGCCTTGGAAAAGAACGAGGCTAACTCACTAATGATCGTGAGGCACGTACTACGGGAAGTATGGCCTCGAGCAGATGAAGTGACAGATTCAGTGAAGACTTTGACTGAGCAGCTTCCAAAAATTTTCAACTCCCAACCCACAAAGGAAGCTAAGAGTTGGGGGGCTTATGTTATATATGAAATCCAGAACGTCTTTAATGGGCTGGCAAATAGCCTAAGTGTGGCAAGAATTCAGCTCGCGGGACGTTCAGAGTGCTAAGTCCCAGCTTGTGTCGCTAGTGACCTCATTTGCATGACCTCTTTCCTTCAAAAGATAGTAGCTCCCCCAAACCAAAGGATCTGGTTTGCGACGTGCGAACAGCAGCCTAAGGGCTCGTTAAGCAGGAGACCAGTGTATGTGCTACCCAACAGACACATGGGGCCCATTTGCAAGATGTAATCTGCATTGGTCGACTTACAGGATTTTATCTGTTCATCCTGTCTTATGTATTAAATGCTTGATGTAATAGATTTATTATATGTAAAATTATAATTGTAGCCTCCTCTTCTCTATAAATAGAAGGAAGGAGATGAACTCAGGAGGAGGGAGGCCATTAAACTGAAACTCTGTAAAAATACCCTTAAATCAATACATTATCATGGATGTAGGGTTCGGTTCTATCTGGATTTGGCCAAACCACGTTAAAAAGCTCCGTGTTTTCTATTGCTCTTCCTCTTCCTCTCGCCTTTTGCATTCATTTATTGCTTTACAACTAGATTACAGTTTGAGATCCGAAAAGAATCCTTTATTGGCTAGAATTTGGCTCAGAACCAGATTCCACTGTCAACAATTATTTAGTTATATCCAAATTGTAACTCCCCACCATCATAAATAAAGGTTGAAATCATTGTACAAGATATACAAAAAAAGAAACAACAAATATTCAGCAAAAAAGATTGAGAATAAAATAACTGTGGAAATAAGTATTGTACTTAGCTGAACCATGTTAAAAAACTCTTGATGTCTCCCTGTTTCTCTCTCTCTCTCTCTCTCTTTTATACTCAAATTGTAGTTTAAGGCTTTGGACTTTAGTTGACCAGATTCACACATCAATAGGAAGCTTTGAATCATATTGATTTGTGTGGATTACTGTTAGTATTAGAGATCAAATTTAAAAGAGTTATTTGACGACAAACTGGATGACTTGATTGTAAAGTTTGTTGGAGAGTTCTGGAATTATTTGAAGATAAAATTTGGATTTGAAGACTAGGAATTCCAAGGATAACTCTCGAAAAAAATATAATTCATATTATCACTTTTATGTTATTTGAATTATATGAAACCATATGAATTAATTTCCAAATAATATAAGAAAAAAATTCAAATTTTACTGCACATACTTAGTACTCTTGGTCTATTTTTCATAACGCTTTTAGACAACTCTTTGTTGCTGAAGCAACATATGCAATTAGCTATACACGGGAAAGTTAGAGATGACTAACGAGCTTCCTTATAATAAGAAGATCATCACCGTTTTCCATTTCATTTTATCTTCACACTACCATTGTCAACTGCCATCCATACTATCGATAGCCATCATCCTTCGACGTCATATCATTGACAATGACAATTATGGTAGTCACCGTTTTAGTAGCAGTGGGCAGTGATGACACATGAATTACCATATATATATATATATATATATGTACTTATGAAAAGATAGATAGAAGCAAATTACCTCAAATTCCATGACCAATGTAAAATCAAGCTCTCACATTAGTCTTAGCATGATCACCAAAAAGCAGAACTATGTTCAAAATCACAAATGCCTCGTGTACTCACGGTATATATCTGGTTTGTTCTTGTCAATTACCACTGATTACCCGACCAATCACATCATCTTCTTGGATTTCAGTTTAATTCAATACAACTGAGCAGCCACTTTCATAGGAGGGGTTACTGCTAGAATTGGTCAACAATCTGCATTTGCTGTTTTGTTTTTTCGTTTTGGTTGGGATGCGTCACTAACTCAAGTATCCAAACAAAAAGGATCCTAATCATATGTACTAAATATTCATTAAAAAGAAAGAGAAAGAGAAAGTAGTTTGATCTCTTTAACAAAAGTTCAATCAATTATACATACCAACATATTCAGGTGGTGAGAAGAGTGGTAGGGGCAATAGTCCTTCCCCCCGCAAACATCCTTTAGCTTTTAATAGTTAGAAAAATGATATTTTTATATACAAGATAGATATGAGTTTTACATCATCATTGATAAGTACAAAGAAATTCATAATAAAATTCAATTAAAAATTTAAGATTAAGAGAATGTACATAATAAATATGAATGTAATATTATTATTTTATGTAATATCTACGTCGTTACAAGATCAAGAAGTATAGAAAAACCTTCCAAAATTATACTACACTTCTTTTCCAAATGTATCTTGAGTCTTGATACTTTTTTTTTTTTTAATTTTATCATGATTATTATTTTTTTCATTAACATCCATTTCAAAAAGAGGAATGTAGACGTGAAAATAAATTTTTCTATTTTCTTTAATAGCTACATTGTTATAAGATCAAGAAGTATAGAAAAACCATCCAAAATAATACTGCACTTCTTTTCCAATAGTTTCTTGAGTCTTAGACACCTTTTTTTCGGATTTTATTCCGGCTATCACAATTTCTTACAATATTATCTTGCAAAATCAGCAATTTTCTTGTGTTATTGTAATTTCAATATTCATAGCTGTATTCATGGTTTAAAACTACGTTTATAATATATTTCATGGTTCCTTATGTATATTCATAATCCATGCTTTGAGACAGAAATATCATTACAACACATAAAAAATATATGAAGTCTTTTTTATTTAAAAGAGTGTGTAATCAACTTTATATATTTTATGAGAAGTAAAATTTTTTAAGAAAAAAATCTTACTTCTCTTAATTTTTAAGTTAATAGTGTAATCTGATAATATAATATTCTTTATTTTATTTTCTACAAAACTTTTTGTCAATCAAATCATATATTAGTAGACAATTTGGAAATCAAAATTCTCAGCTTTGGCTTCTTATGATAGCAGAAAGTTCTTAAAAACTCTGAAATCTGTGCTCATTTTCCGATAACGACCATGCAAATTAAAAGAGAAAAGAAAAACGGAAAAGATTCGAGATGAGCTGCTTTTTCTTTTGTTGGTGAGTCAGTGAATGACTTTGCCACAGATTTAACAGTTGAAAACGCCAATCGCGGCTTCAATCTGAATTTGCTTATTCATCTTTGGCTGAATCCATTAGGGATGTCTCTTGTGAAAAGCGTGATGCTATTTTAATGTAACAACTAACCATTATACAAAAAGCTGAATCATTTCTCTCACTTTTTGTGACAGCATCCATCGCCATACTGCCTTCAGACTCCACGCAAGCACCGCAATTGCCCCACCCCCATGTGCCATTGTCCATCATTTGCATTTGCCAAGCATCCACATTTTAACCAAACTATGGATTTAAAATGCAATATACAACTCTAATACTGTACGTAATATTATTATTACATTAAATTTTATAATTATAATTTTTCATAATTTTGTTTCTCATCATTTTTATATTCTTGTATTTGTTCACAATTCTATTAATTACAATTTAATCATTAGCACAATCACAATTCCTAGTTTTACTAATTACATCTTAATCATAACTGTAATCATAATCTAAAATCTAGGTTAAATTAAACTTTTTGTTTTTATTGTTTATTTCAATATATAATTCCATCTTTACACTTTTTTCATTTATAATAAGATCATTAGAATTTAATTTCATTTGTAATTAATCTTTTATTATAATTAATTTAGAAATTTTTATCTATAGTTATCCAATATGATGAATATTTGTTGATTTTAAAAATTATATCATGATATAGAAATAAAAAAAGTAGAACCTTAATCATGAAAATTATTAAGAAAATCAAGAATCATAATTTCAATCATGAATATTTTTGATTCTCGTAAACTTGATTTCATTTTTTCTAGTAAATATTTCCTATAAATTGTAACAATTTGTCATTCAAATTAATTGATCTTCATTGTTACATGTAACAATTTGTCATTCAAATTAATTGATCTTCATTGTTACATGTAAGTTCACAAATATTAGTCATATCAAATAATTACATATGTGAATTTTTTAATGAACACATATAAGAACCAATTACAAATAAAAATAAATTCTAAGAATACGAGTAAAAAAAATATAAAAATCAAATTATAAATTAAAACAAATTATAAGAACTTGAAGTTCAACTTAACCTAAAATTTAGGTTGGCTTGTACATTTGTGCATGTCAATAATATTAAAAAAAAATGTATGCATGCCATTCAACTCTTATTAAAAAAAAAAAAGTTATAACTTCTCGGAAGTTTTGTTGCAATTTTTTTTTCATATACGTATAAAAATTTGTGTGTTGCAAATATTATAGATAAGTTTGCAATATCTCAAATAGTATGACATTTCCATACTAGGTTACATTTTAAAAAAATTATAAGATTTTGTATGAAATATAGATATTTATATATTCAGTCTAGCCAATGGCAAAGATCATACCACTTTCCTGCTAACAGAAGAGGAAAAATCAAGCTCTTTTGATAAGAAAATAATATCTTTGAAGAGATCAATTGGAGAAAATATATAAATGCAGGACTTCTGCATTGTGCTCTTCTGTATACCACTCTGAAAATTTCATTTTTTCTTTGGATATGGTTGGTACATTCTTTTGTGGTTAAGCATTATTTCAAGTGGTTTTTACAGAGCTAGCTATTATTGAATTCAATCACTTTAAGTTTGGTGTGAGAAAAACTTTGCTTCCTTATGACTTAAAGTGGAGACCTCTTTTCCCTTCCACCACATGAAAAAGATAAGATGCAAATAATGAGCCATCCTCTTTTGTTAAAGGCCTCAAAGGTTTGTCCATGACAATAATAAATCACGTCATGTCCTTCTTTGTCTCTTTTTTGCCAGTCAATAAATCGGATAGAATTGAAGGTGTAATTTAACAGAAAAATAAATATAAAATTTTTTTATATTAAAATTATATATCTTAATTTAAAATATAAAATTATGTATTATCTTTTTTAAATTTATTTCGTCAATTTTTTTTTTGATAATTTCAGAATACCACATCCCCATAAATCATCTTCCTTCTAGTTAAATGCATGATGGACAGTAAAAAGATGCACAAATGAAATGCACACAGTCAAAGATTAAAAAAAAAAGGTAACTAAACTGAAAAGGGAAAGTTGGATATAGTGAATGATCTTTGATTATATGGAAAATTGGGCCATATATTGAATTTTCAAATGTTTTTGCCCACCAAAAGATTTCAAAATATAAAAGAATCCATAATTTGCAGACAAAAAAGATAAGTATAGTCATACGTTTTAAAATATTGCAAGCAACTCAATTTGAATTCGCAGCGTTCTATTCCAAAAATCTACTCTATTGGGCTTTAATTCCATTCATTGTCTTTTCTTGCAAAAGGGAATGATCAATTGGTCACTTATGGATACTGTGTCTTAAGAATCAGTCATGCATGCCCTTAATAATAATAATAAAAGTAAAACTATGATTTTATACCGCCATCATAATTTTGATTACAATAAAAAATAAATAAGTATAATTATTTTAACATAAATTACATAAAATTATGATTATAAAAATAAGTACAATCATAATTTAAAATTGATAACGTCTTATTTTATTCGAATATATAAAACTATTTATCAATTCTTATTTACCCTATTATTTAAGGCCCAACTACAATTCTTAAAATTTTTACCATAGGCATTGTAAAATATTTAAATATATCCCCGTATTCTTATCTTCTTTTCTGCTTTTCCTCTTAACAATCCTGAAATTTCTATTAATTTAAATATTGTAGGGTTTATGACAAACGTATATCCATTATGCCTAACTTAATTATTGTCTTCCAAATGACTCTATCACCCCCCCCCCCCAATTGAAATTTTTTTATCAAAAACTATAAATATAATTATCGATATCATTAATTATCAATTTTATATAACCATATAATGACACGTAAGAAATCAATTCTTTTGATAAATTCAAGCCATATTATTAATCTTTCAAGTGAGGAGGCCAAGGAATAAGATAACACAAAAGGAAGCAAGAAATAATCTATCTACCATTAAATTGGGAGATGAATTGTTGTAGATGTCCTCACAGCTTCCATGATATATAACTCATAAATTTGACCTTTTACGAGTGGTAGACACCAGAGTTGCTATATATATATATATATATATATATATCTATATATATGTATATATATATATATATATGTTCATTTTTAATAAAATCCTTATCAAATCCATCATTGCCAGCACATGTCCGCACAATCGGTGCTCATTAATTTGGCAATTGCTAATTAATGCTTCTTCTAGAATGGAAACAATTCAAATTTGAGTAATATATATAAATTTTTTATATATAATAAGATTTAAAATTTTATTTTTATCTGCATTAGAATTTAAAATTTTTTTATATGTAAATTTAGAAAATTTTTATATATTATTATATTTAAATTTTTTTAAAATCCCTAGAAAAGAAGAAATGAGCATTAATTAATATACCAGTACAACTTGCAACTTTCATATGAAGTTGAGTTTGATAATTCTTAATATGATATCCGATTACTTTGATACTACTTTCATAATTCTTAATAAGAATTTCTCATATTTTTTTTTATGAAAAATTTTATTATAGGTGCCTTAGCACTTTGGAGCTATGTGTTCAAGACTTAACACGAGTGAGGACCTTGTTTACTAAGAGTCACTGTTAGGGTATTCATGAACATCTGTCATTCTCATTTAAATAACATGATTTTTTGTTATAAACTTAATAGTTATATATAAATTGTGTAAATTTAGTTTATTATGAAATAATACATAATTATTATTAGGTTTAATGTGAGAGAAAATTTATCATTGTACACCATTTTTTTTTCTTAATGATTATACACCCTTCAATAATTGGCTTAATTTTTCTTATAACTTTGTAGAATAATGGTTTGCTGGAAAAGTGAAAAGAAAAAAAAATAAGAGAATAGTAGGAAATGAAATTTATCTATTTGTTTCTACTTAATTTCTTCAGAAGATAATTCTTCCTTCCTTACAGTTTCTCACCACCATGATCTTTCATCCAAAAAGTTCTCCAATTAGCAAACTTATCAAAATCCCAACACACTCAAATACAATGAACGACAACCAAAGTATATCCTTTTGCTAAACACGCAAGTAAATCACATGTTTTGGCTTATTAAAATCATCAAGCGAAGAAAGAAAGTTACGACAAATAGAAAAATCCAAATATTTTACTCATTTTCCGTGTCATTCTACTGTTAAATTGCTTCATTCCACTGTATCATCAGGGATCTGCATCTTCATTCCTCCAATGATACAGCGAGACGAAGATGCCCGCAACGAATGAAGATGCAGATTAAAGCTCAGTTCACCTAAAGTTTAGGAGAAGGGTAATTTATTTTTCAAAGTTATATCATCGACTTCCAAACTTATAATAATATTTATGAATCACTTAACTCTTTAAGATCGTAAATAATGAAATTCAAATCTAAAATATGAATAGATGAAGATAATAAATTTGTCAACTGAATCAACTCAAGCCGATTAAAGTTAATTGGGTATTCTATACACACAAAGAAATATTATAAATAATAGAATTCAAACTTAAATATGAATAATTGAATATAATAAACCTTATCAGCTGATTTAACTCAAGTTCTTATATGAAAGGAAAGGTTGTAGACAATTGGAATTCAAATCTAAATCATAAATAATTAAAAATAATAAATTTTGTCAATTTAACCAACTCAAATCCTTGCATGCAGGTTAAGCATTCTATGCACACAAGTAAAGGACCAAAGCACAATATTGGCATGGCATCAACAAACACTTCTTTTGCTTTATGCTTTTTGCCCATTACAATCATAACCAGCTGCTACCTTTAATCATCGTACTCCCTCTGTCCTGTCGAGAAATACACCAACTTACAATTATAGAAGCAAGCAATGCTCTCTCACACACACACACACACTCTCTCTCTCACTTTCAGTCTCTGTCTCACTTGTATTTTATCTCTGGTTCTAACTCTCTTCCAACATGTTGATGTAGAAAAACGACAGAGAAAGTGAGCATGAGAATCTCCTTCCCCTTGCTCGTTTTAATTTTAAACCACTTACCGTTGTTTCTTGTTCCCGCCTGATCACCGAGACAATCGGACAGACAACAAAAGACTCACAAAACCATGCACAACGCTTATCCCATAAACCTGGGCTTGGTCTCAATCATAGCCTTCTGCTTCCTCTTCACAGCTTCTCTGAGTCTTCACAAGAATGACACTAAAACTCTCACTTACTTCCGCCTTCAAACCGATACCCACGGCTACCTCCTCTCCAACTGGACTGGCGACGACGCTTGCACTGCCGCATGGCGCGGCGTTCACTGCGCTGCCCACGGCAGAGTCATCGCAATTTCTCTTCCTTCCCTCAATCTCAGAGGCCCCATTGATTCTCTTTCACCGCTTACCCACCTCCGCCTCCTTGACCTCCACGACAATCGCTTAAACGGTACCCTTGCACCAGTTGCCAACTGCACCAACCTCGAGCTCATTTACCTCGCCGGCAACGACTTCTCCGGCGAGATACCCCCCGAGATAGCTTCGCTGAAGAATCTGCTGAGGCTCGACCTCTCCGATAACAACATTCGTGGCCCAATTCCAGCGGAAATGTCTGAATTGACTCAGCTTCTCACTCTTCGGCTGCAGAACAATGAGCTTTCTGGGAAAATTCCCGATCTTTCTGATTCTCTGGTGAATCTGACGGAACTGAATATGACCAACAATGAGCTTTATGGACGCGTACCAGATGGCATGATGAAGAAATTCGGCGATATAAGCTTTTCTGGGAATGAAGGTCTATGCGGTTCGAACCCATTACAGGTTTGTTCCTTCACAGAGTCTCCTCCGGCATCGTCATCCTCGTCGGAATCAACTCCGACGGTGCCATCAAATCCTAGCTCATTGCCTCAGACAAGCGTAATCGCTCAGCCCAAAAGCCAATCCAGAAAGGGGCTAACTCCTGGAGCTATAGTAGCCATTGTGGTGGCGAATTGCGTGACTCTGTTGGTGGTAACCTCTTTCATTGTCGCTCACTGTTGTGCCAGAGCAAGAAGAAGCTCCAATTCAATGGCGGGCAGTGAGAGTGGAAAGAGAAAAAGTGGGAGTAGCTATGGAAGCGAGAAGAAGGTTTTTGCCAATTATGGCAGTGCTGATAGTGACGAAACTACTGGAACTGATCGAAGCAAGTTTGTATTTTTCGATCGGAGGAATCAATTTGAGCTTGAGGATTTGCTCAAAGCATCGGCGGAGATGCTTGGGAAAGGTAGCTTGGGCACAGTTTATAAGGCAGCTCTTGATGATGGGTGTGTGGTGGCCGTGAAGAGGCTCAAAGACGCAAACCCATGTGCCAGAATTGAGTTTGAGCAGTACATGGATGTGATTGGAAAGCTCAAACACCCCAACATTGTGAGACTCAGAGCATTCTACTATGCCAAAGAAGAAAAGCTTCTTGTCTATGATTATCTCCCAAATGGAAGCTTGCATTCACTTCTCCATGGTTAGTACTTACTACTTGTCTGATTTTGAATTGAAAAAAGTTTTAGTTTTTATAGTCTTTCTGAGTTCGGATGACATAATTTGAATAGAACAGAATAATTGTTTTCAAAATTCCTAAAGAAATTCAAGTGGAGAGAATTGTTTCTTCTGACTTGCTGAGATGTTCACCAGTAATTGATTTTTCACAGCAGTCTTAAAATAGGCACAAAGTTCTGATTTTTCGGGTCGTTTTGAGTGTAAATGATATAATTTGATCCTTGATTTTCATTTTTTTTTATCCTAAAAAATTGATAGGAAACCGGGGTCCAGGAAGAATTCCATTAGATTGGACCACAAGAATAAGCTTGGTGTTGGGTGCAGCCAGAGGACTTGCTCGGATTCACACAGAATACAGTGCAGCCAAAGTTCCTCATGGGAACATCAAATCATCCAACGTTCTTCTCGACAAGAACGGCGTCGCTTGCATCTCTGACTTTGGCTTGTCGCTGCTATTAAACCCAATTCATGCAATTGCGAGATTGGGTGGATACAGAGCACCAGAACAAGCAGAATCCAAAAGGCTTTCTCAGCAAGCAGATGTGTACAGTTTCGGGGTCTTACTGTTGGAAGTTCTTACAGGCAGAGCTCCCTCACAGTACTTTTCACAAACACGTGGTCGTCCTGACGAAGAAGAACAAAGTTTAGATCTTCCGAAATGGGTGCGTTCGGTTGTGAAGGAAGAGTGGACGGCCGAGGTGTTTGATGAAGAACTATTGAGGTACAAGAACATTGAGGAAGAGCTGGTGTCGATGCTGCATGTGGGGTTGGCTTGTGTGGCGACGCAGCCGGAGAAGAGGCCGACTATGGCGGAAGTTGCCAAGATGATTGAGGATATCAGGGTGGAACAATCTCCTCTCGGAGAGGATTATGATGAATCCCGCAATTCACTTTCACCTTCCCTTGCAACCACTGAAGATGGGCTAGCTTAATATGGATCTCTGCATTATCTCGCTGCAGATTTGTCAGACTCAAAAAGTTAGTTCTTCATATTCAACTTGTCTTCGTTTGAGTTCTTTGTAAAATTTGTGAGGTTTGTGAGATTTCAATGCTGCAAGTAGGAAAACTGTGATTATCTTTGTGCTTGAACTTTAGAATAAGTCTTATTTAGTTTAATTGCACAATTTGCATTGACTTCTACCTTTGTGAAGTCACAATCTGGAATGAAAAAGGAACAAGAGTTCATAGAACTTGGAATCCAGTGGCATGCTTGGCAATTATTCGAAAATGTTCAATTTGCATCAGACCGTTTTCAAAAGCCAAGCATGGGAATAATAATAATAATAATTTTTAGTGTTCATCATGAAACATCGGCATGCAGTAATAATTTAAAATGAATGCAGCTTCAACGTGGTAATGCGAAAGTTAATGCTATCATGATCTCTTGCTCTCTGTTTTTAGATAATTTAGACATGGCAATGCAAAGAAAAAGGAAAGATTAGACATGAATATTATCTCTATACATTTATTTTATACTTTTGTTGATTTTGTTTGTATCGTAGTCACAAATCATTTTTGTATTAGATTACAGCCACTGAAATTAAATTTCTTAAGTAAAACTAATATAGAAAGCTTGATTGGACGCAATTAAAAAATTAAATTAATACCAATTTTTTTTAAGAAGCTTGATTGTATAATTAAAAAAAACTAGATTCCTACAAATTTTTTTAGTAACTCAGTAGATACAAACTAAATTAATCACTGAGAGATGAGACTAAGTGATCAGTCTAATATTATTATAACCAATACAAAGAGGTTTGAAGGCTCTCTCTTAAAAATAAACAAATAAAAAAAGCGGCCGAAATTCACAGTTATGACCTAAGGTTTTGGAACAAGGGTCCCTTCAATTTCTAAAGCTTTAGATTTAGAAGTGAAATAGAAATATAATTATTTTTTATATTAAAACAGTGATCCTTGTAAAAAAAATTTTGTGAATCACAAATAGGAGATTATGTCTTTATTTCTTTGAAATTAGAGGAAATGATTAAAATATTATTTTAATCCTTTATAAATGTAAATTTTTTTAATTTGATCTTTATTTAATTTTTATTTTCAATTTAGTCCTCAATAATTTCAATTTAATTCAATTATATACTTTATTTATTTATCTTTAACTAAGGAAAGTGATGTTATAAAAATTCAAAATTTAATATGACATTCTCCAATTTATGCATAATATTTATCATACTCTAAATCTAATACATGTCTTTAATTCAAAAGTGCAAATATAATTACTTAGTTTATTAGTTTTTTTTATCATTTAATATAATATTTTTTTAATTCACCTAAACACTTAATTTTCTTATGTGATCATATTTATTATTTACATAAACATCAGATAACATTACATCAAATTTTGTACTCTCAAATCATCACTTTAATGAAGAGGATGTGAGACAAATGAATAAAAGAATTTGATTGAAACAAATTAAATTTATTAAGGATTAAATTGAAAATAAAAATTAAATAGAAACTAGATTAAAAAAACTTTGCATCTATGGAATACTAAAATGGTATTTTAATCAAAGAAAAATCTATCAAGGAAATTGAATCTATCACAAATTTGCTCAATAATTTTCACATCTCTGAATTCTTTATTCTTCGATTCGTTTTTATAGCTTGTTAATTTCTTCCCTTGATAAAATCAATAGAAAACTGGGTTTATTAAAAAGTACAGATCAATTCTCTTATAACAATGGGATGAATGAGTCAGATTGGTTTGTTGCCACCTAATAACAAATAGGAACTACAACAAATATCATTACAATAACACAATTCATCTGATAATGATGTACAAATGTTTTCCTACAGAAGCACATTTAAGTACAACCACCTAAAATAAAACACTTGATGGAAGTAAGCCACCTCCAAGAGCCCAGTTTCTGCCAACTTCGCCGTATACTGCACCTGCCCGGTTGTGAATATCTTCCTCCTCTACTAGAGCAGTGGCAGTATGCCGCTCAACATTATATGGCTCCAGTCTGCCTAAACATTTGGTCGATCAGTTTCATGAACTGTTAGCTCATTGCTCCGGTTTGGTCAATTAGAATACCAACTTGTTCTCCACACAAGGCTTTTGAGATATTTCCTGGCTCCAATATATTAAATACCACAACTGTAAATGAAATAGAAGTTCATCAAATCATAGAGGATATGATGAAGCAATAAGTGATGAGAAGTCTGACATGATAACAGCTATTTAACCACTAATCCATCACAGGTGTAACTATAGTAATCAACTATAAAGTCTAAAATACATTGTTAACTGCAAAATACTAACCAGGAAGACCATTTTCCTCACAGAATGTCAATGCTGACACGTCCATGGAGGTGGCACCTCTTGAGACAAACTCCCTGAATGATATATGCTCAAAAGTGAAATTATTATCTCGAGAGTTACAGTCATACACGCCATCAACATTGGTACCCTTGAGGACTGCTTCAGCATTAACTGCAGAGAAAGAGGAGACCTCATAAATGCATGTTTTGTTTTTCTGCTTGTAAATGAGAGAAAGATGACACAGACAAAAGAAAGAAAAACTGATAGATTGGCTCCATACTCTCTGAAGCTCGAACAGCTGCAGCTATGTCAGTTGAGAAGAGTGGATTCCCAGCACCAAAACCAACACCGCCAAATATGACAACTCTTCCCTTCTCAAGATGTCTGATGACCCGCTGTCTATTATATGGTTCAGCAAACTCCTGCGTTGCAATGGTAGTTTGTACACGGGTTTGAACTCCCAGCTTCTCTAGAGTTGATTGCAGCAATAAAGAATTCATCACAGTTGCCATCATGCTGGTATATCAAAATGTCACAGCTCATTCAGGTCAATATAGAGTGAAGCAGAAATAAAGAGTAAATCACTTTTAGTAGATGACATCAAATGCATATCGATAAAAAAGAGATATCTCAAGGCAATGTAACCAAAAGGGAAAGAACCATCAAGGCAATACTCTCTATATTACCCAATGAAAACTATAAAAGAAAAAGCACAACACAGAACATACATAATTGAGGAAAAAAAATCAGATGAAGTAACAGCAATTGGTTGAGAGCTCAAGTTAAAACAAATGGAATAATTATTTATACATATTTAATATAAACTTTATTCATTATAGAAGTCAAAAGTGCCAGTTTTGAATATGTAGTTAAAGGATCTATAAAATGCAGCAATCACATTACCCAACTTGGTACGCAGTACATCTTTCTAAACCTGTTGCAGTTACCCAGGCATCTCCACAGAAGAAGTTACGACCTCCAACAACAATTGCCACCTGAGATTACACATGAAAGAAATATAGTTCAGCTTAACTGAACAGGACTTCAAAAAACCCCAGGTCACAAAGGACAACATGAAATATAGTACCTCCACACCAAGGCGTGAAGCTATTGCAACTTCTCTTGACACTAACATGGCTACCTGGCAGTAAATTAGAGACAAATTAAATGTTTCTTAGTTTTGTTATAGTGTCCAGATAGCTTGTTTACACTATTATATGCCACAAAGGTCAAGTGTCATCCACCCCTATCAAAGTTTTCCACATGCTATAACCATGGGACAACTACTTCTCGGTTTTGAGTACATCCCAACCACATACCTTTGGGTCAATATTGCCAGAATCAGAACCAGTAAGAGCTGCTCCACTAATTTTCAAAACTACCCTCCTCCATCTAAGGTTTGCAATTGCTTTGGGCTTCATGGTATTTACTTGACCTCCACTGCTGGGTGTTGCCACTGCATATCTAAAAAGAAAAGAAGGGGAGATATCAATATCCAGAAAATTACAAGGGGAAAAGAAAAGTGAAAAGGGAATAATAACTCATATGGAATGAAATTAAATATGGCAGCATCACTGATATACAACTCCAACTAAGAAACATCACCTGTCATCACAAATTGAGACTACCATTTTAACTCCCTTGTAAAACAAGTGTGGTAATGTAGACTGTCTGATAGTTGTAGCAAACTTGCAATAAAATCTCTAAACAACAACATCAAATTTTATGTCAATGCATCTAGAGCGATGATAGGCACATGTCTCACAGCTCATGGCCATGTTCACATTCTCTAACATCAAATATAGATATAAGAGAAGGGAGATGACCCATGGGACGTGTGTTTACCTTTTCCCATAGATGTATATCTCAGAAAATAGAAAGTGCAGATAGGCACACGTCTCAGTTCATGGCCATGTTCACATTCTCTAACATCAAATATAGATGTAAGAGAAGGGAGATGACCTATTGGACGTGTGTTTACCTTTTCCCATAGATGTATATCTCAGAAAATAGAAACTGCGAACATATGTTAAGTTGGATCCTTTCAATTTCAAATGTCAATTTGCCAATTATGATAGCCTCTCCCAAATAGTACAGTAAGACTACGAGAAGCATTTATAATATGTTCTGCTAGAAAGCATGGAAATGGATAGTTCAGTAGCAAATTTTGAGGTGGATTTGGGAAGCCATGCTATTTTGATTTTCTTGCATGGTTTGGCACATAGTTGGAAAATTTGGGAGTTCGGTGAAACTAGAAAGATGGGAATCTCCAAACACTTTATAGGTAGATTTTCAGCAAATTCAGCTTGATGATGCTCTATAAAGGAAAATTTTCATGTATCCTGTGGTCTAATCAAGAGGAAAGGCATGGACGGTGAACAGCCAATTCATCCAGGTTCTAGCTAAACTTTAGTCACATTTGTGAAAGTGGTTCCCAATGTCCAAACCTTCATTATATAGCTACGACAGGTACACCTCCGAATCACCATTGAGAGAATGCTCATCGCACAAAAATGACCAGCACTAGTGAAATCCCAACAAATTACAAGCCACCACAAATGCGTTGCCCGCTAAACAATGACATGAACATACCTCTTTGACTGCCTTGGTGAATTGACAGCAGAACCGACCACTTTATCCTCATCGGCCGCAAACTTCGCAGGCAGCGAATTCCCTACGATCTGTTCCATCTGCTTGAACCAAGGCCAGTGACTGGTCGCAATGCAGCCATTGTTCATCCTGTGTCTCTCCAACTTGTATCTCTTCTTCAAATTATCCACCTTATTCTTACACTGTTCGACACTCTTCGTTTGATTCTCACACCGCTCACTCACTACAGCCGCTACCTCTTCCCAATCCCTCCCTCTCAGATTCCCTCGATTCAATTGCGTGAATTTCTCCGTATAAGCCTCCAAAAGGCACACGATTGCAGCGTCGCTCCACTCCTCCCTATCTTTCCGATACTCTGCCCCTGAAAGCTTCGATCTTTTGCTGCCGTACGGCGTGCTTGCCTCGCCGACGTCCTCTCGATCCTTTCTCTTGTCGCTTCCATCGTCGATCCCATCATCAAAAGTATTTCCGTACTCTTCGCCGGTGTCGCCCACCTGTTCTGCGGCCTCGGCCGGTTTCGGGTGGCCAACTTGGATCGGATTCACGGCGGTGGAGAAGTGGTGCGGGGAGTAGAGGTGGTGGTGGTTGGCGGTGGTACTTGATTGGTGATGATCGTCGCGGAGGATGGAGAAATCATCGTCGTCGTCGCAGGAGGCCATGGCAGAGAACGTTACGGTTAGGGTTAAGGTTCGTGAACGACGGCGTTAGGGAGAGAGAATCGCGCGTCTGAGAGAGGCAGTGTTGGAAGCGCTGACGGAGCGTCCGTTCCGTGAGTTGGTCTGGTACATTTGCCGGACGGGTTGTGACGGTCCCGTTAAGTGATAGGCTTGGTCTATGGATGGGACCCAGCATTGACGGGCCATGACCGAAACCGGATTTTTTGGGTCAATCATGTGAATATTAGGCTTGTCCAATGGATTGTACATACTTCCCGAGGAGCTTAGATATGGATGTAACGTGGCCCAATCATGAAACATATCGATTTTTGTGAATGGAATATTAAATGCAACGAAAAAAAAAGAAATATTAAATATTTTTTATGATAAAAATATTAAAATATGTGAATAATTCTGAAGCTTCAATTTTTTAGGGTTAAGTATTTTTATTATTGAATTATTTTTTTCATTGAAATTTGATGCAAATTTTTATGAAACAATAGTAAAAATATTACACCTTTTAAAAGATTAAGCTCTTAATAAAATTAATTAAAATATTTTTAATATTATTATCTTTCATTTTTAGTCCTACATCTTTTTTTTAAAAAAAATTGAACTCCCTTTTAAAATCTTACACCCTTTTTAGATAATATTCTCATATCCCTTTTAGACGTGAGAATTTACTTATCCATTTCTTTTAATTGAATTGTAAAATATTGGAAGCTGTTGTGGATATTTTTGAAATCACATAAATAAGCTGATAAAAGCTCAATGGACAAGCCTAATTGATAAATGCTTAACTCAATCAAAATTGAGATTATAGGAGCAAGGCATCGGATCGCTAAATGCGAACTCAAGTCGCTAGCCAACAAGGGTCAAAGCAACAACATCAGGTCATTAAGGACGAGGTCTAGCCCACGACTCGAAGCATGCCCTCCCAGCCATCAATTTAAAGAAAACCATTCAACTGCTTATTTAATAAAAATCTGTTATTAATTGTTGTAATCAATTTATGATTCATTTTCGTTATGAAATACATTGTAATACCTCGACTATTGTAAAAAAGGGATTAAAATCATTGTAAGAGAGGATGAGATAATACAAACAGAATACTGAAAACTTAGCAAAATACTAAGAAATAATATAACTGTGGACGTAGGCATCGCATCTAACTGAACCAGGTTAAAAAGCTATTGGTGTCCCCTGTTCTTTCTCTCTCTTTCTCTTCCTTACAAATTAACCTTCACAACTTACAGTTTGGGGGTGCAGGATTTAGGTTGACCAATTTTAGATGTGAACATTTTAGCACTAGAAGGAGGGCCTCAAAACTGCATTGTCTTTGATTTCTTGCTTAATTGCAATCACTAGAGGAAGAACAACCAGGAGTTCAGATGTTGCTGTTGACCAACCTGAGGGTCACATGGAACAATAGTTGGATATGCTACCAATTAGAGGCCGGGTCCTTCCTGCTGTAGGCACTTCCGCTGCCCCTACCACAGGAGTTGTTGTTGGCATGGCTTTATTGGCCTCTTGCCAGCCTGCTGTAATTATCCTAGGGACTAATGGAGCACAAGCATGGCGTCAGCATTAGAAAGCACTAGAGAACATACTGAGGCAACTGACTGACACAGTTAGGGCGCTGGCCCAAGGGGCACGAAGATAAGTAAGGGTCGTTGCGCCCGAAAGGGTACTCTAGCAGCCTCGGGAAGGAGCTTAGGAAGAGAGGCCAACCAAAGGAGAACATCAATGAGCTGGTTCAGTTCGCTCTTCTAATTTACCACCAAGATCGAAGGACCACTGAGCTCGTGAAGATGATGAAGAAAAATAGCGATGTAAGAGTTCGCGTCGAGTGGAAGGCTCAAACAGGACAAATAGGGGACGTATTTCAGACCGATACATGTTAAGTCACGAGTATAGCAGAAGGCCTAGAATCTCATATCGCCACTCCCATGACCAAAGAGGTGAAAAGCCTAGAATCTCATATTATCAATCTAAGGCACAAGACCTGATGGTGGAAGAGTTGCTTTAGAGGGTACAACAATTAGAAAAATGCCCTCTAACTCAAGACCGTCGAGACCATTACATGGAGAGGACACCATTTACCAAAGAGATTAAGACAAAGCCTTTTCCTCGCAAGTTTAAGATCCCTAACATCCTACAGGACAATGGGGACAGTGACCCATATGATCACCTAGATGCATTCAATGTCCGGATGGATCGTCAGACAACCAATCCACTGGTCAAATGCCACATTTTCCTAGCTACCCTTGGAGACATACCTCGAACATGGCTCAAGAGTCTCCCTGTTCGTAGCATTCATAATTGGGAAAAATGCCATAGGAGATTCATCAACCAATATAAGGCGCTAAGAAGGCAGCTTGCACCATCCTGCCACATTACGATAGTTTTTTAATGGAAAAATGAATTGCCGAAAGATTACATCACCTGGTTTAGGCGTGAAGTTAGCAATATAGAGAATCCCTTGGATGCAAGCATCCTGACAGTGATCTCGGTAAGACTTTGCAAGGATGAAAAATTGTACAAGAGTATATACAAGTCTCCAGTGAGGGACTTAGGTGAATTCTACAAGCGAATTGCCAAAAAAATCAGGTAGGAGGAGACCTTTAGCCCAAAGAAGTCCAACCAGAAGGATGAGGTGAATCACTTCAACCAGAGCAAAAAGAGAAGCAATGGGGGGACCAGCAAAGAGGGTCAGAAGGATGGCTTTGATAGCCAGGCTATAAAAAAGACCAGGGGTGAGCAATCTCAGTGTTAAGGTCACTATGATAGCTACAGAGTCCTATCAAACACTCAGGATAGGATATTTGCAATAGAGAAGGATAGGGAAGACTTCAGAAAGCCCAATCCCATAAGGATTCCCAATAGGCTTAGAATTAAAGATAAGTTTTGTGTCTACCATGATGAGATCGAGCACAATACTTCAAATTGTTGGGCACTCAAAGACACGATTGAAGATCTGATCAAGAAAGGTCACTTGAAAGATTATGTGGCATAAGCTGCAGAACAGTGACCTCAGCAACCCCAGCGGGCTCCTGACCAAGAAGAGGCACCCACAATATGAACCATATTCTAGTCCTATAATGTTATTTAGAAATTAATAAAAGCACCCATGTTTTTCCTCAAATTTTTATATCGGTGTTTATTTCTGAATAAAATTTCAGCAAAAAGTTATACAAAAAGCAAGCTATTCTCAGGGTTAACAAAGTCAACTCATGCCAGCCGAAGTGCATTCATACGGCCTACTGGGCATTCATCGCTAGCTGAGGCACATTCATGCGATCTACTGGGCACTCCACTCATGCTAACTGAGGCGTATTCGTGCAACCTACTAGGCATATAACCTGACAAATATACATTGTCATGGTTTGCAAGCTAAGGTGCATTAATGTGACCTATTGAACATTCAACTTGACAAATACACATTGTCATGCTTGACAAATATACATTGTCATGGTTTGCAAACTGAGGTGCATCGATACGACCTACCTAGGCATTCAACCTGACAAATATACATTGTCATGCTTAACAAATATATATTATCATGGTTTGCTAGTTGAGGCGCGATCTACCTGTGCAAACATTGCTAGCTGAGGTGTGACCTATCTAGGTACACGACCTGACAAATATATATTGTCATGATTTGCTAGTTGAGGCATAACCTAAAAGGCACACAACCTGACAAATATACATTATCATACTTGATAAATATACATTGTCATAATTTGCTAGCTGAGGCACATTAATATGGCCTATTGGGCATTCATCTCGACAAATATCCATTCATTCATAATTTGCTAACAGAGGTATTATATACAACTTACTGAGCATTTAACTATGAAAACTGAGAAGAATAAAGTTAGAGCATTATAAAGATTCATTAAAGAAAAACCTCCTTCAACGAGGTAAAATTACATATGAAAGTTCATAGTTATATTGAAAATTAATTGGCTACAGTCATGGCCTAAAAAGTCCGATCTTTAAAAGCTACACTCTAGTGGGCTGGAGAATCTACATATAGGACAAGCAGGTCATCCATCACTTGATCTTCAGTGGCCTTTATGATCCGTGAGCTGCTTTTTTTTCGAATCACACCCTTAGTAGAAGAAACTCCAACTGCAGACCCTGCACCCTTATTGGAAGAAGTAACTTTTACAGCTTCCTTAAAGCCCTTTATGGCCTCAAGAGCATCCCCACCAAAAAGGGAGAAGTTCATCTATGGGTACTACTCCCATAAAGTGTACAAAAAGGAGGCTATAGTTTTAGATACTGCATTTTCTTCCACTTTTGCAACCAGCACAACAGTCTCTGCCTTAACTCAAGTGACCTCTTCTTTTTCTAGAGCAACTTTTTCCTTGGTTACTTTATACTTCTTCTCAATAGCCTCAACTCGCTGCACTACCGCATCCAGTTCACCCTTTACTCTTGTCAACTTATTAACTACTTTATTGAGGTCTAATGTAAGGCTGGATGTGACAGCCTCACAATTTGCCATATTATGAGATAGAGATTCCTTGGCTTCTTTTTTGGCGACCTCAGTGTTTCTTATTCTATCCCTCAATTCCAATGCTTTAGTGGGCATAGCGGCCAGGTCACCCTCAAGTTTTTCCTTCCCCTCATCTCAATCTAGGAGCTCGTCCTTGAGCTTTATTGCTCCCAACACACTCTAAAAAATCAAATGGTCAAGTCAGATTATAGAGGCAAAAGAACCAAGGTGAAAGGACTTTACTTACCAATAGGCCATGAAAAGTTACATAGCCCATCAATCCTTCACCTGAGAACTCTTTCAACTCCAATACTCTGGTGTGAGGCCCCAGGATCAACTCTACATTCTCCCAGAGGAAGTCATAATATTCCCATGTCTATAGGTCGCTCCTCGATCTCGACCTCGGTGCCACCTATTTTGAAGCGATAACAACTCTCTTCCCCTTGTCCACTCTTTACTTTTTGGCAAGGGGATCAAATGGGGATGTGAACTCGACTGCCTCATTTGCCTCAGGATACGAAGTGGGAACCAACACCTGTGAGGATGCTACTACCAGGGCCAAAGAAGATTGACTTGCAGTAACAGGGGCTGTAATAGTATTAGGAGTCGATAAGATCATGGCAACAACATAGTTAGTAGATTGAGCAGAAAGAAGGGTTAGTGGCCTTCAAAGAATGAGCCTCACCATGTTTTCATAATCTTGAAAGTTTGCTGGGCCAACCTCCTTAATTTAGTAAGCTTCAATCCCTCTGGTGAGCTTGATGTTTAAAGTCGGAGCAAGCTCGTGTGAACATAAGAGATCCTCATCAAATTTGAGGTCATTTTCAAGATCGTCCACAGCAACGAACTGGCCCAACACTTCAACCTGCTCAGCCCTAAGTGTTGGTTTCTCCTTGCTAACCCCAGCTACAAAATGAAACAGAATGTCACAAAAAATATAATAAGTACATGAATTCATGGAAGCTCACATATCCTTAGCTCGCTTACCAGGAGAAAGGATGAAACCTAAGTTATGAAGATGATGTAAAAATGGCAAGAAATATAAAACCAATGGGTTTTGTAGTTCCTCCACATTAGATTTGCCCTTGGTGTCATCCTGTAGCAAAATTCTCTTATACTTGGTCCAAAGAGCTGAGAGATAATATAACCTATCTCCCTGACCTATGCCCTTGATGCTATAAAGATAGCAAAGAACCTTTGCAGAAGGTGGTGGGAGATTATTCCTAAGGTAGATGAGTGTAAAGGACGTGAGCTAGGAATAAGAATTCGGTGTGAGCTAGAAAGGACAAAGCTTCAACTTATTCAACAAGTGAACAATATAAGGATAGACTAGGAACCTAAGCCCAGTACTAAGATGTTAAGTACTGATGGTAACAAATCCTGGAGGAGGATAAGTTATGTGGTTATCAAATGAGGGCATCATGACATGATGGCCCGTAGGAAACCTAAATGTCTGAACTATGCCCCTAAGCTCGTCAAGGTTGATGGTTGAAATGTGGTGATTAAACATCATGCAATCTAGAGACCGCTGACTAGAAGTGACCTCCTGGCCTTCAGTGGGGTCTGGACGAGCAAAAAACCTCTCAGCACCCTCACCACTGTAACACCCAAAAAATTAGGAAAAATAAAAAGGGAAATTTGAAATTAGAAAAGACTAAAATGAAATTTCGATAGGGACTAAATTGAAAAATTATGATTTTAGGTGGGGCAAATTCAGAAATAATGAAAAGTTCAGGGGCTAAAATGAAAAATTGGGAAATCGGTTCAGCAGGTCACCTATTTCCTTGGCTTTTTTTTTCTCAGGATTTCTCCAAAACACCCGAGGCCCCCTATTCGGCCTTTCCCTTTGGCCGAAGCTCCTTCTTCTTCTTCACAGGAAATCTCCAGAGAGTTCCGGAGATCCTCACACGCCGGTGAATGTCCGGCTATGTCTGAGTCACGACACGTCGTCGGAGTCCAATGAAGTTGTTGTCTTCTTGCTCGATCAGCCTGGTCTGACCCACGTGCAGTGGCCAACGAGCTTGGGCCATTCGGCCATGGCTGGTTTAGTCTCCGTTCGACCGTCCCTTCACCGGTGGTCGTCTCTTTCTCCTTCTTCGACGTATTTTTGGATAAAAGGGTAGGCAGTACATCGGCTTCCTCTTTCTCCCCTGTTTAGTTTAGTTGGTTCAGCCAGCTTAGTTTTCTGGGTCGCCAGCGATACTCCGGCCGACAGCAAGCTGAGGGTAGCCATTTCTGGACTCGGTGAGTAATCCTAAATCATCAAATTTATTTTATAATAATTCTATAGTCAATTTTTCCAGATATTCTTGTTAAAGGCTTTGTGTAACATGGTTTGTTCAACAGCTTCCATAAGCTCACCGATAGCATTCCAACTTCGGCCGAGTTGGCTACTAATACTTTAGACCCTAGTGAACAATCTTAGAACAAAAGTTTTATTCCGTAGTAACTAGTTTGATAGTTGTCAAGATATTGGTGTATAAGTGTAAATATGAGTAGTTGATGAAACTTGGAAAAATTTCTTGACAATTGATTTTAGACATTTTTCTAGTAAATTATAGAATCTATATTGCTTGATTTCTATGAATAATCTGATCTAAATGTGAGGTGGTAGTTAATGTACTTGAACGAGAAATTCCTAGTTGTTATTTGATTACTGTGTGATCTTGAGTTTGATGTTTGTTAATTAAACTATAGTTGCTAAGTGTTCAATAAGTTTTGGTTATTGATTAAATGGTAGTTGCTGATTGTTGTATTCTGATTGCCGATCAAGTTTAAGAGTACATGTTAGAGGTGAATGAATAATCTCACCTTGTAAATGTTGTATTATGTAAAAGTAATCATATTAAATAGTAAAGTAGTACTTTCAATGAATTCAAATAAGGATGATGAGTTTATTCTGAGGTATCCTCTTTCGCTATATATATCATAATTATATATACTTTTATATTAATAAATATAAAAACTGGATTCCCTGGAAAACTGATGACAATCAGGTAATATTTGTAAACAGCCTATAAGGCTGGACAAGATTGAAAGAACAACCGGTGCGACTGGGTAAAAGTGAAAAGAAAGAATAGCCTAAATGACAGTAATAGCCCAAGGGGCAGTAACGGACAACGAAAAAATATTGAAAATTCTATGATCACCAGTAAGAGTTTCCTTGGAATCTAGGTGTAAATATCTATTATATAAAATATTTAATATAAATAATGTCATGAAGGATCCAATGGTAATTCCTGAGTAACCCGCAAGTGCACCTGTGTAATATCTGTTCTGTAGGAGCAAAAAGGGGGTGATCTGAACTGGTGTAATACGGTTAGACATGGAGATCTGTTCTGGTTCCCTGATTGAATCCCTTTGGTTCCAAAACCATTGGTTATTCACAAGAAACTCTCAGGTGCACTTGT